>CM035436.1:68143536-68146036 GCA_020310875.1 Ceratopteris richardii
CTTTAGGCCCCCTGAAGAGTTGTGGGTAGCGGTCTCTGATGTCCTCATATGCCTGGCATCTACATGTGTAGTGCTCCTCGTCCTCCACCTCCTCTCTACATATCCTGCATAGTCGCTCATCCCTGGGGGTATGTGTGGCTCGCCCAATCTCAATCTCGAGCTGGTGTGATGATACTCTGAGCTGCCCAATGGCCACTCTCTCAGCTGGTGCCATATATGTATCCATGTATCGTGGTCTCTGAATGAAACCATCCGCTGTCACAGTCAGGAAGTGCTCTCTGTAGTGTTGCCTCTTTGTGGGAAGAGGCTCCCGTGGTGCTATCCATGTCTCCCTGACGTGTATCTGTAGTAGGTCCTGACGGATGATCCTATTCCTCTCCGAACGAGAGAGGGTAATGTGGGGGGAAGAGAGGTCATACTGAAAAGGGGGGAGATCCATAATGCCCATGCCATGATCTGCTAACCATCGGTAAGTCTTTGCATACCATACTCTCTCATGCCCTGTCTCTGCCAAATGTCTAGAGCTCTCAAATGCAAGCCTGGTGAGTCGGCTAGTGGGGAGCTCTCTGACTCTCAGAATAAAGGTCACCAACTGGAAGAGGGCCTCCACTAGCATCGATGGTGTGCCAAGCTCAGCTCGTATAATGTCATGTGGAACGGAGGGCTTGCTGCGCAGCAATCGTGATATCATGGTGATCTTGGGCCTCTCAATCTGCGTCCACATCGCCTCTGTGATCCCTGGTGCCCATACTGCTGCTGCGTACATCAATGCGGGTGTCACTAGAGTGTCAAAGAGCCACCCCTTAGTCCGGGGCTCCTGAAAATGTGTCTGAAAGCAGCGTCTCTCCAATCTTGCAAGTGCCGCATAACCTCGCGTCAATCTATCTCTCGCAGCCTGTGCCATGGAGAATACCCCTGTGCTGCCCGAGAAGGTGATACCTAGGTAGACGTAGGAGTCCACTACCTCTATCTGTCCTCCAGCTGCTGTGAAAGAGGCGCGATGGCGTATTGTCCTGGAGGTATGGAAGATCATGACCTTGGTCTTGCCAAGGTTCACTGTGAGTCCTCTCTCCATGCAAAAGGTATCGAGCGCCTGTAAATGTGACTGCAACCCCTCCTGTGACTCTGAGAGTAGGACAATGTCATCAGCATATAATAGGATATGTACTTGCGTACCTCCGAGGTCTCCTCCTCGCCCTCCTGCGCGCTGTATATACTCCGTGATCTCGTCGATGTAGAGACCGAAGAGAGTGGGTGAGAGAGGGCAACCTTGTTTCACACCAATGGTGCTAACAAGGCTGTCTGATAGACCGCCGGGGTAGCGTACCCTGCCTGTGACTCGTGCATACAAAGCATGGATGGCCCATAGCATGTCTGATGGAAGCTGTAACTCCTGGAGCCTCCGTAGTAGTCTCTCTCGAGGGACCATGTCGAAGGCTTTGCGGAAATCCACAAAGCAACAATATAGTCTCTGCTTCCTCGCCTTCGCGCTCTCAATCAGGCAACGAAGCACGAAGATGTGGTCGATGGTGGAGAAAGTGCGACGGAAGCCTGCCTGGCCGGGTGCTCTGATCCCCGCTGCCTCAGCGTGTGTACTGAGCTCTGCCTCTAGTACTGCCCCATAGATCTTGGCCAGGATATGGCCTATCATAATAGTCCTGTAGTTCCCTGGGTCCATCATATCGCCGGACTTATGGATAGGCGTAATGGTATGCATAGTCCATGAGTCGGGTAATCCCTCAACCAGAGCACGGTTGAAGAGATGGGCGATCAAGTGGGAAACTACATCTGCTGCGTATATAAAGTGCTCTCCTTGTAGCCCCGTGTGGTCTGCTGAACGGCCATGCTGTAGCCTATGGATGGCCTGTCGTACCATGCCTGCTGTGAAGAGGGTGGATATCACTGGACGCGGTGTGGAAGGAATCGGTAATGGTGGCTGTCCTGGGACGTCATATAACCTCTGGGCGTAGGTGTGCCAAGTCGAAGGATCTGCTATGGGTGTAGGTGGACGTGGCTCACGTAGTGCCCTCCACGCGGTGGCACAATCCCTACTCATGAGAAGGTCGATCAACTCTGCCTCCTGTCTCTCCTCGAAAGCTCGCCGCTTCCGACGTGTGAGGGCTCGCATCTGTCGTCGTGCCTCCCTCTCTGTGATGGATCCCAAGATACTCTGTGCTCTGAGATGTCGGTATAGTCGCCTACACTCCTCATCGTACCATCTATTCTGGGGTGTATGCCCCAGCCGTGTCGGATGTGCAATGCTGTGGGTGGTGTATGGGAAGCTGAGCGTAGCGGATGTATGGAGGATCGAGGAGAAGTGGGCGGTGAGGGTGTCCAAGGAGGCAGAGGGATCAAGGGAGTAGATGCGAGAGAGAGAGAGAGAGAGAGAGAGAGAGAGAGAGAGAGAGAGAGAGAGAGAGAGAGAGAGAGAGAGAGAGAGAGAGAGAGAGAGAGAGAGAGAGAGAGAGAGAGAGAGAGAGAGAGAGAGAGAGAGAGAGAG
>CM035436.1:68151036-68158536 GCA_020310875.1 Ceratopteris richardii
CGACGCTCTCAGATCATGGCAAATACTATCTTCAATAAGGTAGCAGATCAAGTTTCCTTATGTGTTTTTAACACTAGATATGTAAAAGAATGCTAGATATACCTTATTCATGGGTTACTTTAAAAATAAATATAAAGATGTTGCGAAGAAATATAATACTCGTTTTTTATTTCTATTTTTTTAGTACTCTACGTACTAAACATTTTAAAACCTGTTTTTAAAACTCGTTTTTAAAACTCTCTTTGTACTATGTGTAGAAGACAATCTTCAAATACATCATGTAGATGGATGATCCACACCACCAAGCTGCTGATAAGTAAGTCTTCTCCATAAGCAAGAGTGTGAGCACACTCTTCTCCAAGAAGAACTCCAAGGCTGCTCCTAATATGCTTCAAAAACTGCTCCATAGCTGCCCATATGTGCACCATGGCTGCCCCATGTGTGCATCACCTAGAACACCTTCAAAACCAGCAAATTTTTGCGTTGGGATAATCAGTTTGAAACTGATATTCAGCAAACCCTAATTTGTTTGATACTGATATTCAGAAAAGATGAGTTTGAAACTGATATTCAGCAAACCCTACTCTGAATTTAGGCTATGGAAGACCCTAAATCAGATGTGTGTGTGAAAGATCACATACTTACATAATTAGCATAGAATGCTAACATGTGTGTGCGTTGTGGGGTGCGTGTGAACATGTATTCATTCTTAGCTCTATACCCACTATAAGATGCAATCTTATGTTAAGCTCCATCCAATGTCTTTGAAGTACTCCATAATCTTCATGTAGAAGACAATCTTCAAATACATCATGTAGATGGATGATCCACACCACCAAGCTGCTGATAAGTAAGTCTTCTCCATAAGCAAGAGTGTGAGCACACTCTTCTCCAAGAAGAACTCTAAGGCTGCTCCTAATATGCTTCAAAAGCTGCTCCATAGGTGCCCATATGTGCACCATGGCTGCCCCATGTATGATGTGTGCATCACCTAGAACACCTTCAAAACGAGCAAGTTTTGGCGTTGGAATAATCTCAAAAGTGACCATGAGCTTCTCTTATATAGGCTTTAGACCTCATGCGAAAAAATCTTGCAATAAAGCAGAATTATTACGAAAAAGTTAGGATCGTAGTTTTTTCAAAAAACTATCACTATTTTTGGCTATCGTTTGCTTTATTTTAAAATTATCGTTGAAGAGTGCTTTTGACTAGCTTTTTAGACCTTTTGACCACCTGATGAATGAACTGATCATATTTTTTTTATGATCTATAAGCTGAGAGCTATCAAATGAGGTAAAATCTCTAAATCAGCAGCTCCCAAATCTAATCTCTGATGATTGCATGTCATATACCATTAGAAAGCTTTCATCAAGCTCTACAAGATAGGCTCATAAAAATTTTACCCTAATTTTGTGAAAAAAATGACTAAGTACCAAAATTAGGGTTTCTGCCCTAATAGGATTTTGGACTGATGTGACATTGTTTTCCAACAATCCCCCCTTCAATGTCATATTGGTACAATTGAACTGGATATGCAAGTTCATTCATCTGCAAACTGACATAAGCTTCAAACTTGTCCTTCAGAATTGACCTTCAAACTTTATCTTCAAAAGTCTTCTTCAAAACTGAATTTGAACTTCTTCAAACTTCAAAAATCTGAATTTGTTGAATATGAACCATAATACCTGAGAAAATATGCAAACTAGATATCCAATAGTGTTAGCATACATCAAGCAATCACGGCTTGACAACATATGTAGCATGAATTGTCTCTAAATCTGCTATCTCCTGTCTGCTCAAACCTGTAAGCATACACTAAGATCCACATATTTGCATTTACCTTACAAAAGGTTTCTCAACTTACTTCTGCTGTGTCATCTAAATACACCAAACAAAATAAAAAACTGAATCCATCCTGGGACTTGTGACTTACAACTCACAACTTAGTGTATTATGAACACGTACATCTGGCTGGTACATCTCTGACTGTACTGAACTCAACTCATGAGAGTCTTACCAAAATTTCATATCTTTGATGTCATCTTGTCTTCTCCCTTGTTCAATCTGTAAGTTTTTCATACCTCTTTCCTTCAGAGTCTGGTATAATCAAGTATGTGCGCACTTCATAAGTAACAGACCTCTCTGAGATATCAAGTTTCTCTGCAATAGAATTCTGGAACTTTCTCCCGAACAGGAACACCCAATAGGAACTTTTCTCCAGAGTTTCTCCTTCTTCCTTCTTTTCAAAAGCTTGAACATAAAGAGAAACTGACAAAGGAAATATAGGAATACCTGTAGATATGACTCTTCATTCTTTCACATATGTCTGAAAATAAGTCTTCATGTTTCATCACCCCCTGGATGATTTAACACTAGTATCCAGAATTCTTCAAAGTATATCAGACTTTATGAAATCTGGAACGTCTTCCTTTTTTTCAATAAATTTGATCTAAGTGATTTAGCATTGCTTCCATAACATCAATACCTTGTCTGAAACAAATAATCTGAACCCTTTTTATTAGCACTGCAGTTGCCAATAGCTTTCACTGTCACTTCTCAGCTTCCCATATTATAGAATAAGGTTAGCTGATCCTAACATAACAAAAAACCTTGCTGAAAGCACTTTGGGATTCATAATCTTCTGCAACATAACAAGTATGTTCTTCTATTTCTTTGCAATACTAATCTGATAGAATCATAGTTGCAACGCAACGCGTTGCGTAGCGTCTGCAACGTTCGCAACGCAACGGCATTGCGTTGCGACGTACGCAACGTTTTTGCGTTGCAGACAAATTTTTTTTGCCCTCTCCTTTGAGCCCGAAACGGGCTCGCGGGAGAGGGCATTTTACTTGCCTTCTTCCTTGGAGCGAACACACACCCGAGAGCACTGAGCCCTCAGCAGAGAGAGAGAGAGAGAGAGAGAGAGAGAGAGAGAGAGAGAGAGAGAGAGAGAGAGAGAGAGAGAGAGAGAGAGAGAGAGAGAGAGAGGGAGGGAGGGAGGGAGGGAGGGAGGGAGGGAGGGAGGGAGGGAGGGAGGGGAGGAGGGGAGGAGGGAGGGAGAGGGAGAGAGGGAGAGAGGGAGAGAGGGAGAGAGGGAGAGAGGAGAGAGAGAGAGAGAGAGAGAGAGAGAGAGAGAGAGAGAGAGAGAGAGAGAGAGAGAGAGAGAGAGAGAGAGAGAGAGAGAGAGAGAGAGAGAGAGAGAGAGAGAGAGAGAGAGAGAGAGAGAGAGAGAGATCTGAGAGAGAGAGAGATCTGAGAGAGAGATTGAGAGAGAGAGATTGAGAGAGAGAGAGAGAGAGAGAGAGAGAGAGAGAGAGAGAGAGAGAGAGAGAGAGAGAGAGAGAGAGAGAGAGAGAGAGAGAGAGAGAGAGAGAGAGAGAGAGAGAGAGAGAGAGAGAGAGAGAGAGAGAGAGAGAGAGAGAGACTCACCATGCCTAAACCAAAGCAAAATTGTTGGAAGTACGTGACTAGCCAAGGGAAGTTTGGATCGGGTGGGAGTGAGAGATGGACATGTAACCTATGTGGTTACAAAGGGGATGGTGGGGCAGATCGTATCAAAGCCCACCTTGCCAAATTTAGTGGCTTGGGCATTTCAGCATGCAAGCAGCCTATGCCAGCTGATATCAAGGATGAGCTCCTTGAGTGGGTAGCTCAAAGGGAAGCTAGAAAGTATCCACAGAGCTCTCGGCTCACCTCCACCTCTATTAGCTCCAGTGATCCTCCTCCACACGATGCTCCAGCACATCAGACTCATATGGGATCCTCTAGTGGAGGGAATGATGAGCATGGACATGATACCGTCGATCTTGAGGGTGACACTCAGCCACCGGTGAAGGCACCTAGAGGATCACTTTCTTCGGCATCCGTACGTGCGGGTTCACACCCGCATGGAAGGAAGCCATGGAGTTAGTGAGCACATTAGGATATCGATGGAGCGGTCCTTCATATGAGGAGTTGAGGACTAGTGAGCTACGCAAAACACACTATTATGTGTGATGGATGGACAGACATCAGGAAAAGGAATGTATATAACATACTAGTGCATTGTTGCAAAGGCACTATGTTCCTTCGCGCCATCGATGCATCAGAGGCTTGACTTACAGTGACAGGTATGTATAGGTGAAATTTCAAGTTTTAATTTTAAGATACGCATTTGAATTTTGCATATGCTATATATATGTATTATGTATGTAGTATGTAGTATGTACTATGTACATGGCTGATTTGGTGTAATTTTTGTGTCACAGGTCAGTTTATATATGGTCATATCCGCAAGGCTATTATGGATGTCGGTCAAAAGAATGTTGTGCAAGTCATTACCGACAATGGAAGTAATTGTGTGGCCATGGGTAGATTGTTAGAGGCAGAGTTTCCCTCCATTGTGTGGACCCCATGTGCCGCACATAGCATTGATCTTTTGATAGAGGATCTTGGAAAGATGCCTTGGATTCATTCTATTTTTTCCACCTGCCATAAGGTGGTCTCTTTGTTCACAAAGAGACCAAAACTATTAGCTATTTTCAGATCATACAGTGAGTTGGATATCCTAAAGCCTGCGAAGACCAGATTTGCTTACATGTGCATAGTGATGGAGAGACTACTTCGGGTGCGGCAGGCTTTGATGCAGACAGTTGTGTCTACAGAGTGGACTGCCTAGGATGGACACACTACCCCGAGAGCAGATTTTGTACGGATTACATGCTTGTCGGATTCATTTTGGAGGGATGTAGAGGCACTTGTGCATGCCATACATCCATTATATTCTGTCTTTCGCATCGTTGATATGGAGGGGAGTACATTGGGACTCGTCTATGAGTTCATGGATCGAGTTGGCGAGTCCCTTTCACGTTGCCCACATTTGACATTGGACAGGTATTTATTAAGTTATTACTTATTACTTTGAATTTTTGACACTTAAAATTCTTATTATCTTAAAAATTAGTCTCTAAAATTTATAATTTCTTTGTTTATAGGATTGTGGAGCTTTATCCAACTGATGTAGAGTTGCGACTTCAGTTGGAGAGACAGCTCTTGGTATTCCAAAATGGTGGTGGCCATTTTGGAAAGGATACGGCTTGTTTGAGATCTGCTCAGTTGCGGCCAGTATCATGGTGGGAGATGTATGGTGCTAGTGCTCCTTAGTTGGTAAGTACTAAGTCAAAAGTCTTTAGTGTACTGTGTGACATGTGATAAATATGTATTATGATTTATGTACTAATTATTTTTTGAATTATGTTGTAATGCAGAGAGAGTTAGCTATTCGTATCCTTTCACAGGACTGCAGCGTAAGTCCTTGTGAAAGGAATTGGAGCACATGGGCCCTCTTCCATACAAAGAAGAGGAACAGATTATCTACAGCGGAGTTGGAGCGGCTAGTTTATTGCCACTGCAACTTGCGTCTCTTGGAGAGCGGCGGACATACAGGAGATGTGAGGGAGGTCAACGTGGACACAGTAGATATAGAGAAAGTCAGAGATATTCCAGATATTCCTCCAGAGGATCTGGACTTATATACTATGCTGTACCATGAGTTGACCTTACCTCAGCATGATACCAGATCATCTCGGAGCCGCAGAGGACCTAGTGGTAGTGGTGATGCATCCACTAGTAGCCGACCACATACCACTACTACTAGGGATGATGATGATGATGATGATGATGATGATGATGATGATGATGATGATGATGATGATGATGATGATGATGATGATGATGATGATGATGATGATGATGATGATGATGATGATGATGATGATGATGATGATGATGATGATGAGAGTGATGATTTGTCATCTGACACCATGTCAGAGTGACAGAGTTTGATTATTGACATTTGAGGCTTTGACATTTCATGTTTGACATTTGGTATTTCATGATATGTATTTACTATTGTGATGATAGTGCTGAGTGGACACTTATCATGACTCACTTGTGAGTCGTGACTTTATATTTATCATTTGCCACTTATGATTTATGCCATGCGTCATGATTCATATGATTTATGATTTATCATTTGTCATAGTGATCTCTATTGTTTTATTTTGATGAATGAACGATGATATGATCATGTGACATGTATGTACTATGATGCCAGGTGTTATCATTTATATTATAAATCATGATGTTTATTGTAATTTGTTAAAAGTTAGAAGTTAGAACTTACTACTTAGAAACTAGAAACTTGAAAGTTAAGTGTTATGATCATTATGTTGTTAGAAATTAGAATCTAGAATCTAGATGATGATGTTATGATTATTGATGTTATGATTGTATTTGAATTTTGATATAATGATGATGTATTTGAGATAATTGTATTTGATATAATCTTAAGGCTGTGTGGAGGGTTATGATATAATCACGAGTCACGACCAAGTTCCAACTTTCAAGTTAGATTGATAATCTCTATTATTTATGATATATCTTATATTGTAATAAGTATTTTATGGTATATATAGTCATATCCCACCTTATTACATATCATAGGACCCAAAAAATGTGAAAAAAAAAATAAAAATTTTGAAAAATAAATAACTTTATCGCAACTCCTAGGTCCAGACGTTGCCCTCGTTGCTAACCCGTTGCTAACCCGTTGCCGTTGTCGTTGCGAAAACGTTGCTTTCCACTATGGATAGAATTTGAATCTTTGACTGACTTCTTCCAATGCTAAGAACTTGACAAACAATGGATAGACATCTGACTCAAAAATACTCAAGATCTTCTAGATCATTCAAGATCATACAAGATCTCTTCAACAAAATACCTGTGTAGAATCTGCTCTCATCAAACCTTCATGATTGAATGTTTGATTTGCTAACTGAATGTCTCTAAGTGTCCATGCTTCTTACATAAAGTTGTAAAACTTTTCTTCAACAGAATCCTTTCCAAGAATTTGCAACTTCTACTTGAACACAAGTGGACAAACTCTCACCTTGAGAACTCCAAAATTTGCAAGTTGATACTTCATATTCTTCCCGGGTGAAATGTGATAGTACTTGCTTGACTTTCTTTTGGCTAACTCCACTTCTCAATCAAGTGATAGGATCGGATGGAACATCTTTTTGAATACAAGCATGTATCCAGAAGTCAAGACAAACATAGAAAGTAGATTCTCCATCCGACTGGTACATCAAAAAATCTGAATTTTTCTGAAAATACTGAATTTTTCTGAATTTTCTGAAAATATTGAATTTTCTGAATTTTTCTGAAAATACTAAATTTTTTGAATGTTTGAAAAATACTGAATTTTCTGAATTTTCTTGAAAATACTGAATTTTCTGAACATACTGAAAATACTGAATTTTCTGAACATACTGAAAATACTGAATATGAGGTAACTTTTTCAAACAAAAAACCTCACTCCAAGTCTTCAACATTTGTTACAAATACTCTTTTACCTCAAGAGTTAGGTAAAGAAATATACTTCTCTGCAACTTGTCATATACCAAGTAGCTCTGAATTGACATTCCAAGAATTCTTTGAGGGAACATATAAGCTGCCTGC
>CM035436.1:68173536-68186036 GCA_020310875.1 Ceratopteris richardii
AAGTCAAGTATTATGGCTCATGGCTCATGGCTCATGTCAAGAGTCACATATCTCAAGATGCAAGACTCAAGATTCAATAAATCTAAAGACTCAAGACTCCAGACTCATGGCTCGTCGTTCGAATGCACGATGTATATCATATATGCTTAATAAAATTTATCTTCCAAAAGTCAAAAAGCGGATACAATTTGCTCATAGCGAATCAATTTGAAATCGAACTAAACAAATTTTATTTTTAGGAAAAGTTTGCGAATTTTTCATACCATGGATCCGCACAATAGTGTTAGAGATACTGTAGGTCCGAATGGGCCTCCATCTATCAGTTTTGACCCTTGCAAGTTTATAAATTCTAGAGAGAGAATAAGGTCAAGACATTATCTTACATTGAACTAACTCTAGAGCCCGAAATGAGACAAAACATGATTCATAAAATTTTCATAGAGACACTTTTATTCTCCAATGCTTGCTCCACCCTTCTCTCGTACAACATTGTTCCTGATTCTTTCATCTTCATGTTCAATTTTCAACTAGAAAACATGATGCAAATGAGGTTTCGAGAGAGAACATAAAACTTTTCATCCCTGGACATCTCTGTATGCATAAAATGACCTAAATATCCATTCTAAGCATAACCACACAATGTATAACGGAAAGTTCAAAATGAATTATTTCACTGTCGAAAGGTCTATTACACTTATGCTGATCTTCATCTTGAAGTAAGAGGAACGACAACTCTTCAAATGATATTTGAGAGAGAGAGAGAGAGAGAGAGAGAGAGAGAGAGAGAGAGAGAGAGAGAGAGAGAGAGAGAGAGAGAGAGAGAGAGAGAGAGAGAGAGAGAGAGAGAGAGAGAGAGAGGTAACAAAAGAACAATATGTAGATAGAGGTGAATTGATGAGTGTTTTTACTATCTTTTCAACAAAAATAATGCCTCCAAAATTTAAAAGTTGATTGTGAATGTCCTTAAGCTTGAAAATTTGGATTAGCTTCAAAATTTGGATTGTATTGACCTACCAATTTTCATGCATCTTGGGTAAATGCCTCCTTAGATGAGCCTTCCTAGAAAGGTTCCTTCTTTGATAGAGATTCTCCAACTTCAACCAAGCTTGATGTGCAATTTCGCATGACCTGATTTGAGGAATAATATGACGCTTCACACCCATAGCAATAAGTGAGAGTGCTCAAGCATCTCTAGAATCCCATTTGGACCCCTTCTGTAGGAAGTAACTTGATAGCATATTTGACTTTGAATGATGAGAGGACCTCTTCTTCTTCTTCCTTTTCTTCCTCTTCAACCACTTGTCGAGTAGAAATTGGAAGCAGCTGGTTGCTTTGAAGAAGATGCAACATCCTTTGTAGCGTGTCTTGGCGTTGGATGCTTGCCATTAATAATATTCCATAGGTCTTTGGATACTAACAAATTCATCATCATGAAACTCTACATAGGATATTTAGACATTCCATCAAGTTTGTCTTCTTGTTCCAATCTATCTCTATCATAGTTGGTACTCGTACCAGTACGAGTAGATTCGTACGTACCTCTCGTACCGTACGTACTCCTACATATTCGTACCAATTGGTACCAAAATTTTTATTTTCCATTTGACTTGAATTTATTAAGAAAATACATTGGTTTTGCAGCTATGCTAGTTAGAGAACAATAATCTTCATGCATAGATACAATATTATGCATATTCATGGCAAAAAGTACCCTTCATATATGTACACTCCCACATACATGAAAAGATGGAAAAAAAAAAATTCGTACTAATATCGTACGGATTCGTACCTCATGATTAGTACGTACCTGGCATCGTACTATTACGTACCGTACCTGTCGTACGGATCGTACCTGACCAACTATGATCTCTATGATCATTCATCTTGGGAACAAGTAGGTTTATTTGCACAAGGCTCTGATACCAGAGGTTGGAAGTGATGTAAGACCAGTAAATTTGCAATTCAACACTTGAATCTTAAGTGCGCATACACCTTGAACCAAATAAAGTAGTTGAATGACGATAAGAAATTGACAAGAGACGATATTTGACGAGCAACAATATGCTATTCTTAAAATGAATGTATGCATGATGAGTGAATAACTGTACAATGTGTGAAATAATACAAATCTAGAAACAGGCTGAATATATG
Organism: Ceratopteris richardii; assembly: GCA_020310875.1. Taxonomy (NCBI): domain Eukaryota; kingdom Viridiplantae; phylum Streptophyta; class Polypodiopsida; order Polypodiales; family Pteridaceae; genus Ceratopteris; species Ceratopteris richardii. Next base: position 68,175,688 of record CM035436.1, read on the forward strand.
AGGGTTTTAGTTACAAAGTATGAGAGGGGTGCCTAAGAGTTTATAGGAAGTTTGTGTATGTGCTGTAGATATAAGAATGAGTTCACTGTATGCAGAATGTACAGTCAATTATCTGGTACAGTAGGTAGAATCTGTTAATTCTAACAGAAAATAAGGACATCCTCTGGAATCAGCAGCAGCTAGTCTTCACTTCTTGAATAATAGGCAAAAGACACCTTCTACAGCAGCAAGAAGAGAAGTAAACCTGAAAATCTGCAGCATTTACAATAACTAGCTGTGCACACAGTCCAAGGCCTGTGCAGGAGAACAAGGCAGCAGAAAATCTCCAAATACAGCAGCAAAAACACCTCCAAATTGACTCCGCAGCAGTGTCAAACCCTAGATCACTTGAGAATGCTCAAGTGTGTGTGTGATGAGGTCCAAGAATTGAGCCCATAGGCTCTGTTTATAGATTAGCAGCCTCTAACTACTGCTTTTTAAAAAAGCCTCCATTCCATGAAGAGTTTTTTTTGGAACTTGTATGGAATTACCTGCTTTTTAATTAAAAGAACGAATTTCTAAAAAACTGTTGACAGATGACATATTGCACCCACATGATTTTGCTTTCCTTGTGGAGGTAAAGAGAGCTACAAGATTATATAATTCATTTTTGAAAAGCTCATTTCTGAAAATTAGGGTCAGGGAAATGATCTCTGATTGACCATTTGGACCATTTCTGAAATTAGGGTTTGCTGGAATTAGGTCCATATGACATTGTCTTCCAACATATGATCCATTTCTAGGCATTATTTCATATAATCTTGCATCATCAACATTGGACATTTTGTTTAGAGAGTAGATCTATGTGCATAATCCAACAATGAATTTTGAAGAAACTTTTAGTTGTACTTTTGAAAAGATAACAAGGATTTTCAGCTTTTATGCTTTGTTGACTTAGATTGGGCACAAGATTGCAACTCTAAGGATCTATTAATTGTTATTATTTGTTATGAAAAATGAATTGATGTAATGGCTTAATTAGAAACAAAATATAGTTGTTACTTCGACTTGTGAAGAAAAATAATGAGGTGCATATACAATCCAACACAAAATGCATTTGGCTACAAAAGTTCTTTAGAGACTTGATTTTTTGTCGTTTAACTTCTTACTCTAATTTTCATAAAGTGAGTGTGCTATTACATTAGACAAGAATCCAATTTTTCATACAAGAACGAAACATATTGAACTTCATTATCAATACGTTTTTGAGTTTATACAAGCAAGAAATGTAAAGCTTTTTTGTCTCCGTAGAGAAAATGTGATTTTTTCACCAAGGCTTTACTTAGAGACAAATTTGAGTAACATAGACATATGCTCAACATTTAAGCTTTTAACCAAAATAGATTTAACTTCTTTACTTAGCTTCCCTTGGGACAAATTGAGATAGCAGTCAATACATTGTTGCACAATCATCACAAGGGGATGTCTTGGGGATGATTTGCATCTCAAATAAAGGCCCCCTTCAGTTATTTGAAACCCAAATCCAACCGAGCCATTTTCAACATCCCCTTCTTGAGTCTTCTCCTCAAGGTGTAACTCTTTACCCTCTAGGCTCTAGCCTCAGCCCCCTCCTCCCTTCCCTTTGGAGTGTAGGAGCAATCCTCTAGAGTGTTCTATAGTGTACCATTATGGCTCCGACATCAACCATGTATAAGAGAAGGCAGGCCATAACCAAATGGTCATGGTTGTAAGAGCTGGATTTTCCAATATCCCTCTAAGAAGGAGATGGTTCAAGACCATGGACATTCAAATTGTGTGGATACAAGAGGATCGGTGGAGGAAACAAAGTACATGCCCATCTTCTTCATGAACGTGGGAGTGAAGTAAAGTTTTGTACTTCTATCACCTTGGAAAAGAAGAAAGAGCTTCTCAACAAGCTTGCCATTATTGATGCCCATGTACATGCACGTTGTGCTTCAATCCAATATCATTTGTAAAACCTTCTTTGTTTGCATTTCGGGGACATCGTCTTTGTCCGCATCGGCTCTTTGACCTTGCCCCATTTCCATGCGAACATAAATGCCAAGTGCAAGCCCCCCATGCCATGTGGACGTCCACATTGTGAAGAAACTTTGGATGATAGGAATCTCAAATTGAAGGAAGAGGTTGACATGGCGGTGGCATGGTTTTTTAATCATGACCACATACTTCTCAATGAAGCTTAGTAACCATAACTTAACTTTTAAATCTTATGAATTTGAAACTTTGGAAATTGCAAATTTCAGATTTAGTATCTAGTTATTTACAATTTATAGATTCTCTTTTTGTTCATAGGTCATCATACTTCAAAGAGATGAAAAAAGGGGAATATGGACCACAATATGTTACTCCCTCTTTAGAGAATTTGTGCATGAGTTTACTAGAGAAAGAGAAGAAACTTGTCGAAGCTGCATGTGAGAACATTAGGAAATCATGGGGAAAGATGGAGTGTCCTTTCTCATGGATGGATGTGTCCATCATGGATGGGTGGAGTGATATTCAATAACAATGTTTTCATGGAGTTGTCGCTTAATCTCGGGATTACATGTACTTAATCTCATCACATGTTGCAGCTGAGACAAGAAAATAAAAAATCTCAGCTTTCTTGTTAGTTACTTTGAAAATCAGAAGTAAGAGCTGAGCAAGCTATATGGAATAATTGTTTCATTAAATAAACCAGTTTTGGCAGCAAAGAATATTGCTGTTGCTAGTTTTCACTGAATTCACTATCTTTAGAAGCTTCTAGTTAGGTCTTATTGATCAAAACTGATTTTTATTGACTTATTTGGGTGCTTTTCTACAGCTGAGCATGGCTAAAATGCCTCTTGCTGTAACTCAGTAATCTTGTATCTCAAGTTGAGTGGCAGCACCACAATCTGTTTTCTTTCGATTTCTTCTCTGTGAAGTTATTGCATTGGGTTGGAGAAAGTTTGTCTGTATTTATCAACAGAGTGTAGAGTTTTTACTCTATTTTTATTAGATATTCTCTCTAGTTTTTACAACAACTTCATTGTGACCATCACATGAACTAGAAGTACGTCTTCATTTGTTAGTGCTGGGACCTAGGTCGACAAATTGGGATAAGTTTCATTCCATCAGTCCTTGATATGACCTTTGTTTGAATTGTTACGTGGGTTCATTGTGTTTGCTGTATTTTGGGCACTTGAATCAAAATCATCTGGGCTGTGCTTCAGTACTTGCTGGTTTGCATGGATGCTTTTGACATGTTCTCTAGTGGACTCTTAAGTTGGGCATAAATTTGAATTGTTTTAAGCCATCAATATTAATGACTTTTCCTTCTATGGATCACCTTCGCATTGCAAAGCTTGTAAAAAGATTGATCTTTAGACACTTGGGATAGTTCTTGGGAATGCAAGTTACACATGTACAAAAGAAGCTTTTATGTTAGAAAGAGTCTTATCAAAGTTATCAACATAAGTCAAATGAATGGCCTGTACATTGAACAGATACAAAATGTACTGATACCTTGCTGTTGGATGGGAATCAGTCTAATATTGGATTCTTTTCTTTATCTCTCTGGTGCATTTTTATGGAAAGAAAATAACTTAGATTAGTTGTTCTTTATACTCGTAATTCTATTAATAAACCTCAAGAAGAGGGTGGAATCGGCAAAATAGATCTCATTGCTCCCACTAAAGCCAGGAGACGTAAATTGTGCATAAGTTTTTTGAGGGTAGGGATATGAGGAGCAAGACTTACAGGTTCTTCTTGGATTAAAGCTGGATCATGTTGGAAGATTTCGGATGATTGCAGCAAAATCTTATCCTGTGCCCCATTCAAAGCCAAATGTAAGACAGCCTCCTTGTTATTTGCATAATGAAAATGCATAGTTATTAAGCTGAAGTGAATAAGAAGACAGAGAACCATAAGAAGTTCTATTCGAGATGAATGCCCAGTTTGGATTCCTCTTTTAAAAGAGCCAGGTGCATATGTATTGGATTTGGCAGGTAAGGCATAACGATCATCAACTGCTTTCAGAATACACAATGTTCGCATATGCATGAATCAGACATACCATACATGCATTACTACATACTACATACCTGCAGGGTACATGTAAAAATATTGCTTTTACTTTGTGCACTTGATAATCCTGATTCCACCTTGTATCCGCCTGTGGGTTTAAGAAGTTCATTTCTTCAGTAACATTCAGTTTTGATCTACGCAAGTCCCACTAAATTGGAAGCATTGTTCTTTATGCATGTAGACACAAAATTCAATAGCAAATTATTATCTTGATTTGGTAATGAGACATTTGAAATTCCCATTTGAAATAAGTGTTTTGTATGATCTCTATTTCAGGAATCAAAAATGCGGAAGCATTGAATTTTCACCAGTTATAAGGCCTCTGGGCAGGCTTGGGATCTCGGTCAATATAATCAAAGAGGTTGTGGTAAAAGATGATTGGGATCACCAGATAACTAACTGTGTTGCTCTTTGTGGGCTAAAATCTGTTGTTTGTTGCATGTACAAAGTTTCAGCACCTTCTCTTCGGATGTGCATATCTATGCGTTGCAGGATTCCTGCTGACGAATACAAGTTGCATTCAAATATAAGGATAGCTTTTCTGTAGAGCAGTGTTTTCCTTTCTCCCAGTTCATCATGGAAAGTTTTTTATACAAAAATTGCAATTTGGAGTGTCTTTCATCTCGTCTTTGCATCTTTGTCCATGTAGAGTAATCTCTGGGTACAACGTCAAGACCCACGGCGTTTTAAAGTAAAAGGTCTTGGAATGTGCTTAGGCATTCGAATTGTTACATTTTATTTTTCTGTTCTATTTAAGCTCTCATGACTGCAATTATGTGCAAGTCGCATCCTTAAAAGGCTCATATGTGCCCCAGGTAATTACATTCAATCATTAGCATCCAAATCTGAGCGTCATTAGGCTATTTATTCATAAAGTGAGTCTTGCATAATGCCTTGTTCTCTCATATCACTATCTCAGGCAGGAAAATAGTGTATTTTTTGCTCGTTTCATAACCATATACATCATGATTGCAGAAAGAACTGTGAACACCTCAAGTGGATGCATTGGAGGTGGGACAATTGATTGTCCGGTGGCTGTCGGTATTGAGAAGACATATGATCTTACCTTTTAAACTCCTCCACAGTTTATGCTCGAAGTCCATGCACTTATTGTGCAATGGAGAGAGTGATTACCTTCCAGGATTTATATTTTCACTTGTGAGACTTGGTATTATGTTACAGAATTTTATAATAAATCTATTTATTTATTTCTGATAACAAACAGGAAGGAAGCAAGCAATTGATGTTCAGTTAGGGGCTCAAACTTGGGTACCCTGCAAGCTTCTACATGATTTGTGAACTCATTGAATGAATGCATTGGAGGTGGAACGACCGATACTCTCTATAGCAGTAGGTGTTGGTAAGACACATGGGCTTCCCTTTTAAGTCTTCCCCACAGTTTCGGTTTACACTTTATGCAGTTTTATCATGCAATTGGTGGAGTAAGAGAGTAATTGCATCTCCCAAAGATTTTTAGTTTCACTTGTAAGACTGGGGATTTTCTTCCAGTTCCTTTTGTTTTCCTGTCTTTTAGAGAGCATATTAAGAAAGGAAACAAGCTACAGCTTGATGTATTGTTAATGGTCCATGAACTGTTGGGATGTTCTTTTAATGAAAGTCTCTTTTTCCTTCTTCTGTATGGGTGTGAACAAAATACTGAAAAATCTTATCTGAGCTTTTATGTAATTTACCACACATAGCCTCAAAACATTATGAGTTCATCTCTCTCTCTCTCTCTCTCCCCCCCCCCCCCCCCCCCCCCCCCCCTTTTCCCCCTTTTTTTTTCCTTTCTTCCCCCCCTCCCCCTCTCTCTCTCTCTCTGTCTCTTTCCCTCCCCCCCTTTTCCGGTCCCCCTCTGCCCCCACACGCACATGCGCGTGCATGCGCGCGCGCACACAAACAATATATATGAACAAAAAGACCTCTTCATGAGGACAGCGGCTTTACGTGGAGGGTAACTTTAGGCGAGGTGAAGATAAGTTCTTTCAGTGGACAGAGGGTGGGGAACCTTTGATTTCTTGTTGTTGAGATGCACAAATCCTAATGAGACTAGATAACGTTTATATTTCTTATAGGTGAAAGGCTTCTGGCAAGAAATTTATTCCGCTTTACCATGAGAGCTTGATAAGTAAATATAAGCTGACATGTTGCTTTTATGATCACGATGATGAGATGGTGATTTGGATCCAATGTGAGTGTCTTGTAACTGGATACTTCGGTATAGTTGGCAATCTTGGATTGCCCTTTTTCTTGAAAATAGAATGTTATGTCTGAAAGCCTTTCCTCAAAGGTTTTGAAAAAAAGATATTATAGAGTCACTTTATCTAGACATGAACTGTAGGGATCACCTACTCCAGCTCTTCGAAATTGTTTGGGCTTTCAAAAGCCTGTTTCCATCTACATGCATTCATAGGAGCTATGATCTCATATCCTGTTGATAGATGTGTATACCCTGTCAACTATGCATTTGTTATGATTTTTCTTACCTTTAGGTTGCATCTTGTGCTAGGCTTAATTATGGCTAAATTTTCCCATCAGTCGTTTGGAAATGATAGAATCTCAGTTTTCAAAACTTCCTCAGAGTTTATGCTCGTGGTGTGTGTGTGGGAGTATGTATTCAGTTTTAGTTATATACCACTATTAGGTACTGATGAGGTTTGTGAGGCTGTCATAGTACTTAGTCAATGCTAAACGCATAATGTAGTTGATGGCTATATAGCCCTGTGGTTGACTACCACGAACTTTTAGTTGGACTTTCTTTTTGGAATGAACCTACAGCTTTGCCTAGAATTCGTCTTAATTTATGTGATCTGATTGATGGATCAATAAATTGGTTGATGGATGGATGGATTGGTCAATCGATTGGTGTATGGATGGATGGATTAGCCAATCGATTAGTGTATGGATGGATGGATTGGTCAATCGATTTGTGTATGAACAGATGGATTGGTCAATCATTGGTGTATGAATGGATGGATTGGTTGAATGATTGATGGATTAAGAAGAACTGGAGAACAAGTAGTAGCAGCAGCAGGAATCATATGACCACCAGCAGGAGTGGGAGAAGAGGTGGAAAAAAGAGAAAGAGGAAGAAGATGAAGAAGAGGAGGCAAAAGAGGAAGAGGAGGAAAAAGAGGAAGAAGAAAAAGAGGAAGAGGAAGAGGAGGAAAAAGAGGAAGAGGAAGATTTTAATTTCTGAAGGGGGTAAACTGGCTCATGTTACAAAGCATACAATCCTGAGAGTGTATACCCAATCATCAGTAGTAAAGAACAAATAATTGCAATATGAGTGTGTCATGTTCATAGTACTATGAAGGGGAGCTCCAACCAGTATTGGTATAGTCATTTCCTGAACTCTTGACTGTATCATATAATGTGGTCCTTTGGATCTCATTACCATGACATGGCAGATTCGGTGCACCTGAATGTTTTCGCATTCATACCATACGGTGCTTCCGGTGCTGGTACAAAAATTATGGTTCAAAAATCCTAAGTCTGTCATCATGGGTCTTCTCCCCCCCAATTCATGACCTTAACGGACTTCAACCTGTGAAGCTGAGCATCGCCTTGAGGCTTGAACCTTTAACCCTTGCCTACAACCAGCCATAAGCTTAAGCAGCCTTTGATTTCAACACGATTCTTGAAGCTATATATATATAGAGAGAGAGAGAAAGAAAGAAAGTCATATTAACGTCTTCTGGAGGCCAAACTTGGCCTATGAGACAAAACGATGTACAAGTGTAGTAACCCTGTATAGAAAATGAAATAAAATAAAAAGTACTCGCTACACAAACCTATATAGGGCTGGAAAAGGCTGGGGAGACGTGGCTCTGACTCTGCAGATAATGGCCACCTAATACATGGGGGATCCATAATGTGAGTGAGTAAAATACCCTAGCTACTGGTGATGGGTGGAGGTGGGTGTGTGTAGTATGTGGTACTTCGGTGGTGGTCTGAGTGCCTCCTGAAGGAAGACAACCCAGGGGGGGGTGGTACACCTCTGCTCCATCATCCGGTCGTAGGCTGTCCTGATGCATGAGATATCCTCTTGATATAGTCGTGGTCGACGATATCCAACCATGCGTGGTCTGCGTTGTGATCTCTGTGCTGCTGCCTGGTGGAGCGTGAGCCCTATAGATGGACCTCTCTGATGTAGCTCAGCTCGCTGAAAGAACTGAGTACTGGTCTGCTGGGTACTCACCTGTGTCTGATGTGTGGGCTGTAGTGTGGGTACTCACCTCCTCTATTTGGAACTGTGCTCGTAGGTCTAAGTATGCTGGGCATCTGATAAGCTCCTTACTCTCTACCTCTGTGTGGCATACTGGGCACCACCTCTCCTCACGGGGGACTCCCTTGGACCGACCCCTAACAATCTCGAGCTGATGTTATGAAACCCGGAGCTGCCCACTAAGGACTCGAAGGTGGTGGGGTAGGTATGTCTACATGTATCTCGGAATCTCGATGAAGCCCTTGTCCGATATATGTAGAAAATGTTCACGGTAATAGAGCATTTTCGGTGGCAATGTATCCCTAGGGCTCACCCATGTCCGCTATATGTATGTATGCCATATCTCTTGGCGAATGACCCTATTCCTCTCCTGATGAGAGAGCGAGTAGGTGGGTGCTTGTAAGTCATATTATAGTAGTGGTAGCCTATCTATGTCAAGACCATGGTGGGCCAACCAATCTCGTGTCTGTGCATACCATGAGGAGGTGTCGCCTGCTAATGCCATATCACGTGATGCCTGGAAAGCACGATAAGCAATGCGCTCTGTATCCATGCTTCGAACTCTGTGTAATAGGCATACTGTCTGGAATAGTCCCTCAACTAGCATCGATGGTGCAGCGAGCTCAGCTCTAATGATATCATGTGGTACTGTAGGCTTGCTGTAGATAAGTCTGGCAATCATGAGGATCTGTGGCCTCTCCAATGCTGTCCATACTGATGTAGCTAATCCCGGCCCCCATTTGGCTGCCCCATACATGAGCGCTAGTGTAACCAGTGTCGAAGAGCCACCCCTTTGTGCGGGGCTCCTGAAAATATGCCTGGCACTCTCTCCATCAAAGCTAGTGCTACGTACCCACTTGTGATGCGGTCACAGGCTGCCTGAGACATAGAGAAGACCCTTGATGTTGTTGTAAATTTCACTCCTAAGTAAACATATGATCCGACCACCTCGATCGGTCCACTTGCTGCTGTGAACAAACTATGTCTACGTACCTGTGCTGATGTATGAAAGATCATGACCTTGGTTTTACGAAGGTTCACAGATAACCCTCTGTGTCTGCAAAAGTCATTTAGGCCATGTAGATGATGCTGTAGACCTTTTGCAGACTCTGAAACCAGTACAATATCATCAGCATATAAAAGAATATGGACAGTGGACCCGCGTACCTCAATGCCATCACCCCCCTGCTTCTGTATGAAGTCCACTATCTCATCAATGTAGAGACCAAAGAGGGTGGGTGAAAGAGGGCACCCTTGCTTCACCTCGATAGTGATAGCAAGTGGATCAGATAAGCCTCTTGGACATTTGACTCTACCAGATACTTTCTCGTGTAAGGCGTAGATCCCCCATATCATCTCCTCTGGAGCTGCGATATCAAGTAGTCGTTTGAAGAGTCGTTCCCTGGGAACCGTGTCAAATGCTTTTCGGAAGTCCACAAAGCAGCAATATAATCTCCTCTTCCTCACTCTTGCTTGGTCAATGAGGCATCTCAGCGTGAAGATGTGGTCAATGGTAGAGTAATCTCGTCTGAAACCTACTTGTCATGGGGCCCTGATACCTTTCCTCTCAGCGAGAGTACTCAACTATGTCTCTAGTACTGCCCCATATAACTTGGCCAATATAGGGCCAATCATGATCGTCTGGTATGTAGCTAGATCCATAGTATCACCTGACTTATGAATGGACACTATGGTGTGCTCAGTCCATGAGTCAGTGAACCCTTCAACCAATGCATGGTTGAAGAGGTGGGCAATGAGCCGTGCGAGAGTCGTGCCTCCGTGGATGGCGTGCTTTGCCTGTAAACCGAAATGGTCATGGGCCCTTCCATGCTGTAGATGCGCAATAGCGTGTCCCACCATAGTGGGTGTGAAGAAGTCAGAGGTGGTAGGACGTGAGCTCTGCGGCTTGGGAATGGGGGGCTGGTCTGGGATCTCGTATAGGCTCCGTGCATAGCTATGCCAAGTGCTCGGGTCTCGGATGGGTTTCTGCTGTCTCCTCTCTCAAATGTCGCCAAGCCACTACACTGTCTCGACTCATGAGCAAATGGTAAATATC
>CM035436.1:68191036-68193536 GCA_020310875.1 Ceratopteris richardii
ATTTTGCTGATTTGGTATCCATGGTGATTATTGAAGAAAAGAATCTTGGTGAGGATTCAAACTCCAAAGGAAAGCCCAGTTATGAGCAGGTATTCTACTCTGGCAGAGAAAGAGGGAGAGGTAGAGGTTTTAGAAGTGGAAGAGGAAACAGTAACTAAGACCAAGGTCAACAACCGAATCATGCAAGAGGAAGAGGACAGTTTCGAGGCAAGGGGAGCCAAAGAGGTCGTAGAAATTTCCAAAGAAATGATTCAGGTAATGATAGTAAAGGATGCTGTAATTGTGGGAAACCTGGACACCTTGAACGTGATTGTAGGCTGAAGAATCAAAATAATAGAAGGCAGCAAAACAACTATGCATCCACAAGTGCAGATGATTCTGAGAAGCTGTTCATGGTTCAACATCACATGATGAATATGATGTCTGCTAGTATTTCAAAATGGAATGATAATATCTGGTGTGTTGATTCAGGTGCTTCAAATCACATGAACAGTCATGCAGAATGGTTTAGTAGTTTGCAGAAAATGCCAGTTCTTGGATATGTTGAAACAGGTGATGATACATTGCATCCTATTAAGCATACAGGAAACATAGCATTGTCTATGGAGGACGGGAAGGTAAAACATCTTGCTGATATGCTGCATGTTCCAAACATAACAAAGAATCTATTTTTTGTAGGACAAATGGTTGAATAGGGATTACAAGTCAAGCTCAATGCTGATGGGTTATATGTAGAAGAATACAAACATGGTGGACAAATGATCGCCAAAGGAAACAAAGTAGGATATTCACTTTAAATGTGAAAGTTCCTGAAATGAATGCAGCCATGTTTGCAAAAGGTGCAGGAGTTATTGCTGATATAGAGATCTGGCACAAATGAATTGGACATGCAAATCTGCAAAGGCTAAAACTGATGCAGTCAAAGGAGATCGTTCATGGACTACCAAATTTCAAGGTTTCAGAGATGCAAAAGGTATGTGCAGCATGTCAATTTGGTAAACAATCAAGATCATTGTTTCCACATGATAAGCATGTTAGTGAGAATGTGCTAGAAATAGTACATACAGATGTTTGGGGTCCTGCAAAGACACATTGATGAAAGAGAAGAGTGAGGTATTCACTCACTTTCAGAATTTGAAAGCTATGGTGGAAAAGAAGACAGGGAAGTATATTCAGACACTAAGATCTGATGGAGGAGGTGAATACACATCAAATGAGTTCAAAAATTTTCTTAAAAGTTATGGAATTCGACGTCAGTTTTCATGCAGGTACACACCACAACAGAACGGTGTTGCTAAACGCAAAAATAGCAAGAGCCTTGATGGCTGAAAAGAATATGCCTCACTGTTATTGGGCAAAAGCTGTGCATATGGCTGTATAGATCATGAACAGATCTCCAACTGCTGCTATATATCAAGTTACGCCTGAAGAGAAGTTCACAGGTAAAAAGCCAAACTTATCACATATGAAATTTTTTGGCTATATTGCAAAAAAATGTGTCTTCATTGGATACTCCCTTGAGCAAAAGGGATATAAATGTTATAATCCACTCACACGATAGGTGAAGGTGAGTAGAGATGTGGTATTTGATGAAATGTCAAGCTTCTATGCAGATGCCAAAGAAGGACTCAGTCTTGAACCAAATGACAAAGAAAATACTGAAAGATCAAGTGCAGAATCTTAAGATTTGAGTGGACTGGATGCATCACCAAGCAATAGTTCCAACTCAAATCCATGGAGTGGAAGATTATGTGAAAATTTCAGCCCAACAAATTCATAAAATACATCCAAGAAAGGTAAAGAAAAGCTCTCTACTGGTCATAAAACATGTGCAGGTTTTGAAGAGACTGATGGAGATTCAAACAGTTCAGAAAAGAGTCTTGATGAGGAACTTGGATTGCCCTCTGTGAAGACTCCAGGAGTAAGAAAGGCATATGCAGATGATACAAGGAGAAGTGACCCAAGACCAAGAAGATTTGGGAGGATGCGGAATTCAGTGCAACGATTGACATATGATAGTTACATGGCTCGTCATTGTGCCTACATGACAAAGGTAATACAAGATGCTGAACCTTCTTGCTTTGAAGATGCAATTAGAAATGCAGATTGGAAAAAAGCTATGTATGAGGAGATGGCTGGACTTTATGAGAATGATACATGGAAGTTGGTTCCATTGCCACAAGGAAAGAAACCCATAGGCTGCAAATGGGTTTACAAGGTAAAGCATAATGCTGATGGTAGCATAAGTAGGTATAAAGCACGATTGGTAGCTAAAGGATATGCATAAACATATGGCATTGATTTTGAGGAAACATTCAGCCCTGTAGCTAAAATGTCTACTGTCAGAACACTTGTTGCATTAGCTACAACAAAAGGATGGACTTTGCATTAGATGGATGTGAAGAATGCTTTCTTACATGGTGAGTTACAGGAACGAGTATATATGGACCAACCACAAGGATATGAAGATTCAAAGCATCCAAAATATGTTTGTAGGTTG
>CM035436.1:68198536-68252140 GCA_020310875.1 Ceratopteris richardii
AGTTTATGCCTATTTTTTCTTACATGCAAAGAGTCTTGAACTTAAGTTTGACCCTCTCCCAATAAAAAGTGAATATAGCATTAAAAGATGAATACAACATCAAAGTTATGTTTGAGCATATCAATCATCCATTAGAGGTAGGAACTTAATTTCAAGCCTCTATGTTGTTGATATATTTTGGTAGTGATGTGTGTGAATATTCTTAGGACCATTGGGGTACTTTTTTCCCTCTTTAGGAGCGTTTTTTTCTCGGATTGTATATACGTGTATAACCCTAATGGGTTACTTATCTTTGTACATTCACTTGGTAATACATTCAGTATTGTCTGTTGTGCTCTAAGCTTCTTCTTCTTTGTTGTGTTGCTTGTGTGCTTCCATAGATCTCAACTCCAACAATTGGTATCAAAGCAGGTCGCCGCTTCATCTAGGGTGTCGTTGACACCCCTCCCGTCATACTTCTAGATTCGCATGAAAATTGGTGAGCATACTCAGTGCAATTAGAAGTTTAAACCAGCTTTGTTGTGTGGTGTCAAAATTAAGATCTGAGCTCTTTTTTGCCTTTGAATGCACTATTACAATGCTTGTGTAGGCACTTTCATCCTTTTATGCCCAACATATATACAAGTTTTGGTTCACCGGTACAAGCACATCAAAGTCTACTACAAGTTTAGCGGATCTCAATAGGGTAGTTCTGTTCAAATTTTTGAGATACAATCATTTTGTTGCATTAGGCTATTTTAGTCAATGGCCATGGCTGAAAATAATGATGTATTCTATATGTTGGCTATTGAGGAAAAGTTAGATGGTACCAATCACCCATTACTGGCATATATGATGTGTCATGTATTGGTTGCAAAAGATCATAGAATACTGTGCAGGGTGTTGAAAAATGACCTACTACACCTCCAAATAAAGTTATTGAACATGATGTAGATGGCATTGAAGATGTGAATCTTCAAATTCCTCTGTGTTGTGGTTCTAGCTACACCTACTATAGAGCAACTTTGATGGGATGGTAGAGATGCTCACACACATGCATTGATAGCTTTGTCTGTCAAATGTGCCATTGTCCCTCATATTTGCTCTTCTAAAATAACAAAGGATGATTGGTGTACACTTATTAATTTGTACTAGGCAAGAAATGAGACTCGTATTGATTACCTTTGAAAACAATTGGAGAATCAAAGATTTGAAGGAACAATTGGTTTCTGCTGACAAAGTCTTGCCAAACAGTTTAGTTGTGTTGACAATTCTCAATGGTCTTCCATATTCATATGAGAGTTTTGCTTCTACTCTTCACTTGATGATGAAAGGTGTGAAGAGATGATGGGATGTGTCCAAAGATGAGTATGTACTACACTAAACCTACTCTACACTAGACAATCTAAGTTCAGAGATGCTTAGTAGACTTTCTTAGCTTCCCAAGTATCCATATGGAACCATCAATTCCTTTGGAACATCACTCTCAAATATTTGCATCAAAACAGATAACTTCTAGTTGCAAGAAATATGAAGAAAACTCTATTCTTGGAAGAGAAGCTCTCAGTGTTATGTTCAAAGCTTACAATCTAGTATGAATTGACCAAGGAGCTTCTGCACACATCTAATTGAATTGACCAAGGAGATTCTAGAAACATCTAATTGAAGTGTATAACTAACTAAAGCAAGTTATTTCATGAATTTAGCTTCACCATACAAGGAGAAATGAATTTAGCAAGTGAAGGGGATCACCCTAACTTTTTAGGATCTAGAAGATGTGCAAATAGATTTAGCTTCTCAGCTCCAATGTACTAACTCATACTTAATGATGTTTATATGTCGAACTAGTACCTACAAAAGTGAGATATCCAGAGGTACTTCCCTTATCATCTTTTGAGTTAGACCAATCTGCATCAGAGAAGAGTTTTACATCTATATCAAATGTGTACGGATAATATAGTTTTTCATTGATTTTGCCCTTCAAATACTTCAGGACTCTCTTGGCTGCTTCCATGTGAGGTTTCCTTGGAGTATGCATGAACTGACTCAATAAACTTAATCCATAGAAGATATCCACTCTAGTTAGTGTATCATAATTCAAGCTTCCAACTAGACTCTGATAGCTAGTTACATTTTCAATTAGCTCACGTTCACGAGCACTCAATTTCATATTAACCTCCATGGGAGTACCTGTAACCTTTGTTAATCAATTTTGAATTTAGAGAGCATAACTTTAATGTATCTCCTCTGTATGAGAAATATACCTTTCTCTGTATATACTACTTCCAAGCCTAGGGAGAATGTGAGCAATCCAAGATCATTGATATTAAACTCTTCCTTCATTTGAACTTTAATTTTTTTGATTCCTTCTGCATCATTCCCTATAATAATTATATAATCAACATATACACATAGGTAATGAACTCTGAATGGTTCCTATTAATAAAGAGGGAAGGATCTTCCTTGCTTATAATGAAACCTTTATCTTGCAAGTAAGTAACAAGTTTATGATTCCAAGCTCTAGGAGCTTGCTTCGACCCATACAAAGATTTCATCAACCTGCACATATATTCACGACATGGTTGATCTTCAAAACTAGGAGGTTGTGCCATATATACCTCTTATGATCCAAAAATTCATAAAAGCATTTTTTTGCATCCATTTGATAAATCTTCCAATTCTCAGAAGATGCTACTCATGAGTACCCTAATGGTAGGCATCTTTGCAACCTGTGAAAATGTTTCTTCATAATCAATACCTTGAGTTTGTGCAAACCCCTTCTCCACGAGCCTTGCTTTGTACCTGTTAATTGAACCATCAAAATTCTTCTTTACCTTATATATCCACCTTGAACCAATAAAGTTCATGAATGGAGTCTTGGGCACCATCTCCCAAGTTTGATTCTTCTGTAAAGCTTCTATTTCTTCTTCCATGGCACTTTTCCATTTTTTCTTCTCCTTGGTTTCTTCATAGGTAGAAGGTTGAGAGTTTGATTCCTATACCATATATATTGAATGTTTATTGACCAAAGAAGTATCATATCCATACCTTTCTGGATTCTTTTTCTCCCTAATGGATATTCTTATATTATACAAGCTGAAACATAAACCTGATGGAACAATTCAAAGGTACAAAGCTAGGCTTGTTGCAAAAGATTATGCTCAAGAAAGAGGCATTGATTTTGATGAGCCCTCCACTAGGTCCACAAGCAGTGATATATGCTCATTGTTCTGAACTCTTCTCTACACCTATACTTATACTTAAAATGAAACTTTGTAGACTTAAAATATACTATAAGATCTACCCAACAAGCATTAAATAATACCAAATGGATATTTCAACTAGGAGAACCACCCTCTGTAGAATAGGCTACCTGTTTGCAACACTCTCTACCTATGTGCAGAGATATACCTTCACAAAGTTGGAAATTTCTCAGAACTCACTCAGTCAAAGAACTTGAAACTTTGGAAAAGTTCAGGGCACTATATGAGAGACAAAATGAAACTTTAAATCAATGAAAGTGAGTACAATGAGAGAGGAAACATTGCTCTACAATCTTTGTACAATCAGATTTGGAAAAGCCTAACTACACCTCTAGAGAGAGAGGAGAAAAATCATGAGAAAATGAGGTGATCAAGCAAGGGGGATGCTTGCTGGAGTTTATGACTTCACTAAACTAGGTTGGAAACTCATGGAATGCATACAACACAACAAACAAAGGTGAGATGATGCTTATATAGAGTTTTACTTTTCCTACACTCTAGCTAACGATGCACCAATTAGTGTAGGTGCACTTTTTGATGGTTGATTGATGAGATTTGAATTTCATTGAGTTTGGTGGAGCTTCTAACTTGATTCCACGACTTTGGGTCCTCTTTTTTGATTAGTACACTTGCAAGACTCGTAGCTGAGTCCTTTTGCATGATTGAGACTTGATTTTCAACAATCTCTCCTTCTCTATTTCTCTTGTGGTGTTAGAGGCTCGGACGTGGTTACATCTATCTGCATAGGTTTGGGCATAGACTCATCTCTAGGAGTGGGTTGGAAAGGTTTCCATTGGAGAGATCTTCCTTCTATTTTTTTCTTGTTTCCTTTCAAAAAGTTGGTTATCACATTGAATAGCTTGGATGATGTATTCATTCAATGTCTTAACCTTTGGCATCGTGAGAAGAAGGTCCTTCACATCATCTTTTAAACCCCATCTAAATTGACTAAGGAAATAATCTTTTTGTCAAGTGAGATCACATGCCAACTACCTAAATTTTGATGCATAGGTAGAGGCAGGGCGGTTACCTTGACATAGCTTTCGGAGTTTTGTTTCTACCACATGACTTGTTTCTACATCTCCAAATGTGGCGGTGAGTTCTCGAAGAAACCCCTCGTAGACTTGAAGTATTTCCATGTTCTTCTCCAAGATTGGGGTGGACCATGATAATGCTTGCCCATAGAGCAATTTCCAATAAACCTGACCGTGGATGCCTCGTTTTGGTATCTATCAGGTTGCATGTGAATGTATAATTTAACTTGTTGGAGAAATCCGTGGAACTTCATAGGATCACCATCGAACTTTTCTGGCATGCAAATCTTGGGCTCATTCATGAAGGATGAGTTAGGCCATTGATTCACTTGAAGATTCTTGATTCTTTCTTGTAATTCCTAGAGGAGTGCACCTACATGCATCAGATGTTCCATCTCAACTTGTGTCTATCTATGATTTAGGTCCTCGATTTGTTGTTAGAAACTTTGATGTGATGCCACAATTTGTTCATGAGCATTTTCCATGATGCTTGGTCTTGGATAGAGGCTAGTCTTGCCAAAATGTTACGAGAGCACTAGATTGTGCTCTCCGACCACACTAGACAAGATTTCAAAAATATACTTCTGGTTTCAAGATCACTAATGTAGAAAAATAATATAAGAAATAATATTGATACAAGAATTCCCACAAACAAGGATTGATAGGTATAGATAACTCAACTAGAGATGATGCAGAAGATCCCACAACTTAGGACTATAGGTATGAAGCAAGGTCTCTTGATTAAGAACTCCCTTCAGGGACATGAACTAGATAGAAGAAATAACTAGACAAGTTCTCGTACTACAAGATTACAAGAGGACAAGGCTACATGTCCAAGAACTAGACTACTCAAGACTAGAACAAGGAATAAGATAAGAATCAAAATTGGAACTTCGAAAGTACTTGTTGGAGTTAGATGTCTGCGTAAGCATGCAAACAACATAAGGAAGAAGAAGAAGCTTGGAGCACAAACACACAATACTGAATGTATTACTATGTACAAAGATAAGTAGCCCATTAGGGCAATAGGTGTATATACAAGGCGGATGAAAAAAACCTTCTAAAGAGGGAAAAAAGTGCCCCGACGGTCCTAGTGTGTTCACACACATCACTACCTAAATATATCAACAAATCACCCCTGGGAGTGATGTGGTGAACAAGGAGCTGGCACTCATGTATAAGGAAGTGCCAAGCTATGTGGAAATCACTCCACAAAAGGAAGTAAGTCCAAAGCTTTGCGGAAAGCTTCAAACTTCTCCCTAGGCAGAGCCTTCGTGAAAAGGTCTGCAATGTTCTCCTGCGTGGGCACATATGCCAAGCTGATCTCCCTAGCAGAGAACCTCTCCCTAACATAGGGATAATGCACCTCAATGTGCTTAGTGCGAGCATGGAACACAGGGTTCCTCGCAACTGCCAATGCGCTCTGACTGTCAGTGAAGATGGTGGTGGCAGAAGACTAGCCAACACCCAAATCAGCCATAAGGCATCTGAGCCACACACACTCAAGAGTCGTTGTGAACGCTACCCTATACTCAGCCTCACAACTGGAAGTGGCCACAGTAGGTTGCTTCTTGCTCAACCAAGATATACATGAGGTACCAAGCATGAAGCAAAAACCACTGGTGGACATACGAGTGTCATAGCAACCAACCCAATCAAAGTTAGAAAAAGCATGCAAATCTGGCGGTAGTGATCCCCCCTTGGGATAAAACAACCCAAGTAGCCGAGTACCACTCAAGTAGCGAAAGATGCGCTTAACCGCCTTCCAATGCGTGACTCTTGGGCAATGCATAAACCTGCTCATCTGTGAGACAACAAACTGAATATCTGGCCGAGTAATGCATAAGTAAATCAAGCATCCAACAGCCTGCTAATAGAGAACGACATCAAATGCATCTCCAACATCATGAAGACTCAATCGTAAACCTATCTCCATAGGAGTGGCAATAGGCTTACAGTCTTCAAGGCCAAAATGCTGCAATAATGTGGCAATATATTTCGTTTGACACAAAGCCATTCCACCATCAACTTGCATAAACTGAATGCCCAAATAGTGATGCAAATGCCCCAAATCCGACATCTCAAATGAGGCATGCAAATCAGCCTTGAAATCAGCAATATGCTTCTCAATAGGACCAGTGAGCAGCATGTCGTCAACATAGACAACAATGATCAGAAGCACATCATTAGCACGCTTAACATATAAGGTGCTTTCAGTCAGACTGTTTTCAAAACCATGTGCAACCAGATAGGCATGTACCTTCTCATACCAAGCACGTGGTGCTTGCTTTAAACCATATAATGCCTTCTTTAACCTACACACCTCGTTTTCATGCCCTTTCTGCACAAAGCCACGGGGCTAAAAAACATACACTTCTTCATGCAAGTCACCATTCAGAAATGCTGTTTTAATGTCCAACTGATGTACATTCCAACCATGATGGGCTGCAAGTGCACAAATACTCCGAACAGTAGTCATACGACATGTAGGTGCAAAGGTCTCATCAAAATCAATGCCTCTTTCGTGCGCATAACCCTTTGCAACAAGCCTAGCCTCATATCTGTCAACTGTACCATCAGGTTTATGCTTCAGCTTGTATACCCGAATGCGTTTAGTCTATGGATGATACAGACGATAGCCTTTACTTTTAGAACTGTACCCAACAAAAATACATTTTACTGTCTTATCATTCAATTTTCTGCGATGTTGTTCAGGCACTAGTGCATATGCGAAACAACTAAAAACACGCAGATGAGCAACAGATGGCTTGCGGTCATGCCAAGCCTCATATGGTGTGATAGACTGCAGTGCTTTAGTGGGACACCTGTTCAGTACATATGCTGCTCACATGATAGCCTCAAGCCAGAAACTATGAGGTAAAGCCTGACTTTTGACCATACACCTCGCCATCTCCATGAGAGACCTGTTCTTCCGTCCAGCAACTCCATTTTTTTGAGGTGTACACCACACTATACACTGGTGTTCTATCCCACGTTCAGCCAGAAATGCATTAAAATCAGAAGACATATATTCCCTCCCTCGATCAGAACGGAGGGTGCCCATTTTACATGCTGACAGATTTTCAGCCAACACCAAAAACTGTTTGAAGCACATGAACACTTCGGACTTTGCTTTGAGTGGATATACCCATGCATGCCTGGAAAAATCATCAATGAAAGTCAGGAAGTAATTTCCAAAAGAGGGTGTCTGCATAGGACCACAGACATCACTATGTACATGCTGCAATTTCTGTGTAGCCCGAACTCAACCATCTTTCGGAAAGCAGGAATGCTGCATTTTGCCCAAAATACAGCCTTCACAAACATGTTTTCTAGGTGCCTCAAGTTTGGGCAAAGTCACCATTTCAGATTTCTGTAGGCGTAGCAAACTAGCAAAATTCAGATGACCAAAGCATGCATGCCAAAGCTTTGCATCTGACATAGCCTGAGAATCATTTACTGCACATGCCAAATCATTTTCAGATCTTTCATAGTCTATGAGCTTATACAGTCCATGACATAAAATGCCAGAAGCAATAATCACATCGCCATTTGACAGACCATGAACTGTACACCTGTCATCAACAAATTTCACAATCAAGCCAATCTTGCCTAATGCAGAAATTGATAACAGGTTCTTTTTGATCGCTAGCACAAATAAAGCATTTGACAAAGTGAAAGAACTACCATCAACAGTAGTCAAAATGATCTTATCAACTCCCATAACAGGATAAGAGGAGTTGTTGGCGCATGTAACAGTATTCCCTGTAGGGGCAGGCTCGAGTGAAGAGAAGGAACTACGTTGCGAGGTAATATGTTTGGTCGCCCCATTGTCAAAATACCAAACATCTGAGTCTACTGCAGACATGCACTGCTCATGAGAAGATGGGTCAAAACTGCAGAGAGTAGTAAACGCCCATTCTTCTTCCTACACAAGATTTGCAGACTCTATTTTTGATGTAGAGGACTCTGCAACAACCATTCAAGCCTCTTTCTTCTTTGCCTCTTTAGCAGCCAGTTTTGGACAGTTCTTTATGATATGATCATTCCCTTTACAGTACTTACAAAACAATTTCTGCTTTTCTGATTTCTTCTCATCTTTATCTTCCTTCTTCGAATATGTAGAATTTGTAGATTTCTGCTTACTAGTTGAAGAGCTCCATTTTCCTTTGCCCTTCTGACTAGCCAGGAAAGCTTGATCTGCAACTCACATAATGGACCTGTTCTACTTGGACTGATCTTCCTGCAACATAACAGAGACTAACTCCTCAAATGATAAGGCATTTGGATTGCCTTTCATCATCAACCGAAGAGTAGAAGGAAAACTCTGATATGAATGAGGAAGACCATTCAGAACGGTCTGCACAAGTGAGCTATCTGGTATAACCTCATCAGTAGAAATCAACTGTTCCTTCAAGTCTTTGATCTTTGTTAGGAAACTGTCCATATAATCACCTTCATTCATGTGCTCACTCTCCAACTGTTTTCGGAGGTAAGCAACACGAGCCTCATTCCTAGCTTGGTACAATGTGGTAAATGTATCCCAAGCATCCTTAGCTGTTCTGCAAGAGCGAATGTGAGGAATAATGGCACGTTTGATAGACAAAGCTATCAATGCATGTGCCTGGGCATCTCTGCCATCCCAACAAATCTGCTCTGCAGTAGGTGCAGTAGAAACAGCAGCACGAATAGGAATCTGCAGAATATCATCTTCGACACCATCTTCATCAGCTCCAGCACCTGTATTTGTAGTACCTGTTGTTACAGGTGTAACAGGACGTCTTTCAACACCCTGCATAATGTTCCACAATCCTTTTGTAACCAATACATGTCGCATCATATAAGCCCATACTGGGTAGTTGGTACCATCCAACTTATCCTCAACAGCCAACATACGGAATACATCACTGCTTTCAGCCATGGCTGGTGACTAAAATACCTTGATGCAAAAAATTGACTATATCTCAAAAAGTTGAACAAAACTGCCCAGACGAGTTCTGCTAGACCTATAGCAGACTTCGAGACACTTATACTGGCGAACAGAAACTGGTATATACCTTTGGCACAAAAAGATGAAATAGCCTACACAAGCGCTGCGATAATGTGTTCGAAGGCCGAAACAAGCTCAGAAAGCGATTTCGGCACCACAGAGCGAAGCAGTTTTGATCTCTGAAACACGCTGAGTATGCTCACCAAAATTCGTGCGATTATGAGAATGCAAACGGAGGAGTGTCGATGACGCCCTAGATGAGGCGACGACCTGCTCTGTTACCAATTGTTGGAGTTAGATGTCTGCGGAAGCACGCGAACAGCATAAGGAAGAAGAAGAAGCTTGGAGCACAAACACACAATACTGAATGTATTACTAGAGAATGTACAAAGATAAGTAGCCCATTAGGGCAATAGGCGTATATACAAGCCGGGGGAAAAAAACCTCCTAAAGAGGGAAAAAAGTGCCCCCACGGTCCTAGTGTGTTCACACACATCACTACCTAAATATATCAACAGTACTTTGGTGATCATGACTCCTTGAGCTCCCAAGACTAGCATTGGCAAGACTAAGTATGTATGTTTCCAACACCTCCTTATATAGGTTTCCAAGTGTGGTTCATCAAAGGTGGTTATGAATCGACGATCGCATCGATGATGTTATCATTTCAAAACATGATCTCTAGATGTCAGAATCAAGCAACAAGACAATCGATCTTAGGGGTTTGGCATGATCTCAATGCAATGGAAGCATTGAATTCTCAAAATTCGAAATCAATCATGAGATATAGAAGTCACATGGAATATGAGGTTCATAATGGTTTTGTTTGCTTAGATTCAAGATGGTTTCCTTTGACCATGACACAGACAATGATTGGATGAAAAAACAAATAACATCAAAACCCCTTTACAGTAACTGATGTAGGCTTTGATACCAGCGCTATAGGACCTTACATACACACATATGTAAAGGGTATAAAATCTCAAGACACACACAAAAATAGAGATGCAAAGGTGAAGTAAATGTACGTGTATATTCTAGCCATAAACTATAGGTTTAGCTTCAAGAATTGGAGCTGAAAGAGAAAAAGCAAAAACAAAAAATGGAAACAAAAGCCAAAATTGGAACTAGAACTCGAACACAAAAATTTATTTTCTAATCTTAACTTTAATTTATATAGGATTGATTAAATATAAAATCATGCATTTGAAGTATTGAACGTATTTTTTTTTGTGTATCATAGAATTGGCTGAATATAAAATCATGCACTTAAATAATTTTCTTCCGTATTAGGAATTGTAAATAGTTTTCAATTTAGGATATTGATACAAATAATAAGATATTGATTGAAAATGACTCCAAATAGTTTGTACTTTAGCACTAATATAGAATTGGTTGAATATAAAATCATGAATTTAAGTCAAGCAATATTTTTTTTCATAACATCATTTTTAGTTCATTTTGATATAATTCTAATTAGCTTTGTCTCTTTTGTGTAAAAGTCTATGCCGATTTGCATTCAAATTACAAAGAAAAGACAAGGTTGGAGTTGACGTGTTGCTCATCTTTTACATAAATCTTCAATAAAAAAGCAAAGATTTTCTTAATTCTCAAGAGATGAAAGAAGGGGTTGTTTCACTTAAGACAGTTGATGAGGAAAGGGATGATCTATTTTTTGAATCTTTGCAAAAAGATATGGAGTTTTTTATAAGAATCCAAGAATTTCATGTCTACAAGGGTGTTTATTTTTCTAAGAATTTTGTATGGATTTTTTTGAGGTATGGATTTGGACCAATGAAAGATTTTCAATAGATCAAAGAACACTTCGATTGTGTTTTCCAAAACACTATCAAGGGTTTCATGTTATAGCATGACAGAGTGCATGTCAAAAATTGATATCCACATCAAATATAATTCTGTGGATCATAGGAACTTGTATTGTAGGAAATCTCCTAAAAACTCTCATGAAATTGGAAAAAAAGGAACTTGTGAATGATGTGCGTGCCACTCTCCTCCCATCCAATATATCCAATATAGTAATGCTCTGGAATGATCTAGTGCTGTCACATGGCTATCATGCAACACATCCCCATTACCAACGAATACCTTAGGTTACCCCCCGAGCTATAGACCTTGGCTATGGTTGGCCCTTGTCCCACACACACATGGAGTGGTCTCTCTAGACCACTGTTTGACACTCTCTCACCCTTCTAAAGATCATTTGTCCTCAATGATCAATGAGGGAAAATACTTGATACCTAGAGCTTCTGATTCCCAAGTAGAGTTTGTAAGCACTTATCCTCTTGAGGCTACTAGATACTCCTAGATGATATAGTTTTCAACCACTTCTGTCACCGATCTGGTATCCTACCTGGAGAATGATCTGTGCTATCACTTTCCTACAAAGAAATAGCAACAATACCCTCTATTAGATTATCCTCCTTGGAAATATACTTTCTAAGTTTAGTAACATGAAACACTAGATAGACTCTACAATCCGTGCATGAGCTGAGCCCAATGAGCCTACTCGCCTCGAAGATCTGGCTGACTACAAAATTACTTGAATGTATGGGGATTTGTGTATACTTTAAAGTCTACACCATAAAGATAGTGTCTCTAGACATTAAGTGCATGTACCATTGCATACAACTCCTATTCATGCACTCGCCAATTGCATTGTGCACTACTCAACGTTTTACTTTCAAAAGCTATTGGCCTAGCATCTTGGCTCAAGACTGCCCCTATGGTTTTGCCACTAGCATATGTCTCCAACTCAAATGGTTTCTATGGATCTACCACTTTGATTATAGGAGCCCCTAAAACAGATTGTTTCAGAGTTTCAAAATTTTCTTGTTGCTCTTGCATCCATGCAAATGATACTTTGCCTTGAAGAAAGTTTGTCATCGGTGCTGCTATCGACAAATTAGAAGAGATGAATGTCCAATAGAAATAAAAAAGCCCTAGAAATCACTGTAACTACCCCTCATCCTGAGGATTAGGCCAAGCTAGAATAACTAAGAACTTCTTGGGATCCATATGAACTCATTGGCCGATACCACGTGCCCTAAATACTCTATCTCTGCAAGGAACAACTAAGAATTTTCTAGATTTACAAACAACTGATTTTCTTTTAACTTATTTAATATCAATCTCAAATGATTTTCATGCTCATGTATAGAGCTACTATATGCTAACAAGTCAGCAACAAAATCCACAACAACTTTCCAACGAACAATCATAAAATATCATTTATTAACATCATGAAAGTAGGACATGCATTAGCTAAACCAAATGGCATAACTAAATACTCATAATGGCCAAAACAGATTTTGAAAGTTTGTTTATATACATCTTGGTCTTTTACTCTAATCTAATGGTATCCACTTTTCAAATCTATTTTACTATATACAATGGCTCTACCTAGAGCATCTAAAAGATAATCTATCCTAGGTATAGGATATGTGTACTTGATGGTAATCTTATTGAGTGCTCTGTGTTGGAGTTAGACGTCTCCGGAAGCACACGAACAACACAAGGAAGAAGAAGAAGTTTGGAGCACAACACACAATACTGAATGTATTACTAGAGAATGTAAAAAGATAAGTAGTCCATTAGGGCAATAGGCGTATATACAAGCCGGGGGAAAAAAACCTCCTAAAGAGGGAAAAAAGTGCCCCGGCGGTCCTAGAGTGTTCACACACATCACTACCTAAATATATCAACAAATCCCCCCTGGGAGTGATGCAGTGAACAAGGAGCTGGCACACATGTATAAGGAAGTGCCAAGCTATGTGGAAATCACTCCACAAAAGGAAGTAAGCCCAAAGCTTTGCGGAAAGCTTCAAACTTCTCCCTAGGCAGAGCCTTCGTGAAAACGTCTGCAATGTTCTCCAGCGTGGACACATATGCCAAGCTGATCTCCCCAACAGAGAACCTCTCCCTGTCATAGTGATAATGCACCTCAATGTGCTTAGTGCGAGCATGGAACACAGGGTTCCTCGCAACTGCCAATGCGCTCTGACTGTTAGTGAAGATGGTGGTGGCAGAAGACTCGCCAACACCCAAATCAGCCATAAGGCATCTGAGCCACAGACACTCAACAGTCGCTGTGAAAGCTTCCCTATACTCAGCCTCACAACTAGAAGTGGCCACAGTAGGCTGCTTCTTGCTCAACCAAGATATACATGAGCTACCAAGCATGAAGCAAAGACCACTGGTGGACACACGAGTGCCATAGCAACTAGCCCAATCAGAGTCAGAAAAAGCATGCAAATCTAGTGGTAGTGATCCCCCCTTGGGATAAGACAACCCAAGTAGCCGAGTACCACTCAAGTAGCGAAAGATGCGCTTAACCGCTTGTCAATGCTTGACTCCTGGGCAATGCATAAATCTGCTCATCTGTGAGATAGCAAACTGAATATCTGGCCGAGTAATGCATAAGTAAATCAAGCATCCAACAGCCTGCTGATAGAGAACAACATCAAATGCATCTCCAGCATCATGAAGACTCAATCGTAAACCTGTCTCCATAGGAGTGGCAATAGGCTTACAGTCTTCAAGGCCAAAATGCTGCAATAATGTGGCAATATATTTCGTTTGACACAAAGCCATTCCACCATCAACTTGCATAAACTGAATGCCCAAATAGTCATGCAAATGCCCCAAATTAGACATCTCAAATGAGGCATGCAAATCAGCCTTGAAATCAGCAATATGCTTCTCAATAGGACCAGTGAGCAGCATGTCGTCAACATAGACAACAATGATCAGAAGCACATCATTAGCACGCTTAACATATAAGGTGCTTTCAGTTGGATTGTTCTCAAAACCATGTGCAACCAGATAGGCATGTATCTTCTCATACCAAGCACGTGGTGCTTGCTTTAAACCATATAATGCCTTCTTTAACCTGCACACTTGGTTTTCATGCCCTTTTTGCACAAAGCCACGGGGCTGAAAAACATACACTTCTTCATGCAAGTCACCATTCAGAAATGCTGTTTTAATGTCCAAGTGATGTACATTCCAACCATGATGGGCTGCAAGTGCACAAATGCTACGAACAGTAGTCATACGGCATGTAGGTGCAAAGGTCTCATCAAAATCAATGCCTCTTTCCTGCGCATAACCCTTTGCAACAAGCCTAGCCTTATACCTGTCAACTGTACCATCAGGTTTATGCTTCAGCTTGTATACCCACTTAGTGCCAATGGCCTTCTTGCCAGGAGGCAAGTCACATAAAGACCATGTACCATTCTTCATTATAGCATCATATTCAAATTGCATAGCAGCCATCCAATTTTCTGAATTATGTGCTTCATCAAAAGAAACAGGCTCATTCGCATCATAGAGACTAGACGCAGCCATAGCATAGCAATATGATGCAAAGGAGGCACTATGAGAGCCTAAACGAGTACGATATGACAAAGGTGCATCTAATTTGCTGTCACGCAAAGTTTGCACCTGCCATTTTGGCATAGTTTTGCCAATATCATCTCTCTTATCAACAAGTGCATCATGTAAACCTGCATCAGAAATGGAATGATGTGCATCATCATATGAAACCTGCGAAGGATGAGAAGTTGCTTCATTAGGACCAGCACTAGACTGTCCACCTGTAAAAAGAGGCATCAAAGTATCATACATGTCTTTGGAGCTAACAGATGTCTCCTTAGTACATGAAAGCAATGGCTGAATAGCATCTTCCACAAAGACAATATCACGGCTAATCAGAATGCGTTTAGTCTGTGGATGATACAGACGATAGCCTTTACTTTCAGAACTGTACCCAACAAAAATACATTTTACTACCTTATCATCCAATTTTCTGTGATGTTGTGCAGGCACTAGTGCATATGCCAAACAACCAAAAACACGCAGATGAGCAACAGATGGCTTGCGGTCATGCCAAGCCTCATATGGAGTGATAGACTGCAGCGCTTTAATGGGACATCTGTTCAGTACATATGCTACACACATGACAACCTCGAGCAAGAAACTATGTGGTAAAGCGTGACTCTTGACCATGCACCTCGCCATCTCCATGAGTGACCTGTTCTTTCATTCAACAACTCCATTCTGTTGAGGTGTATACGGCACTGTACACTAGTTTAATATCCCACGTTCAGCCAGAATTAAAATCAGAAGACATATATTCCCCCCCTCGATCAGAACGGAGGGTGCCCATTTTACATGCCGACAGATTTTCAGCCAAAACCAAAAACTGTTTAAAGCACATGAACACTTCGGACTTTGCTTTGAGTGGATATACCCATGCATGCCTGGAAAAATCATCAATGAAAGTCACGAAGTAAAGGTAATTTCCAAAAGAGGGTGTCTGCATAGGACCACAGACATCACTATGTACAAGGTGCAATTTTTATGTAGCCCGAACTGAACCATCTTTTGGAAAGGAGGACCGCTGCATTTTGCCCAAAATACAACCTTCACAAACATGTTTTCCAGGTGCCTCAAGTTTGGGCAAAGAGGACACCATTTCAGATTTCTAGAGGTGTAGCAAACTAGCAAAATTCAGATGACCAAAGCGTGCATGCCAAAGCTTTGCATCTGACATAGCCTGAGAATCATTTACTGCACATGCCAAATCATTTTCAGATCTTTCATAGTCTATGAGCTTATACAGCCCATGACATAAAATGTCAAAAGCAATAATCACATCGCCATTTGACAGATCATGAACTATACACCTGTCATCAACAAATTTCACAACCAAGCCAATCTTGGCTAATACAGAAACTGATAACAAGTTCTTTTTGATCCCTGGCACAAATAAAGCATCTGACAAAGTGAAAGAACTACCATCAGCAGTAGTCAAAATGATCTTACCAATTCCCATAACAGGATAAGAGGAGTTGTTGGCACATGTAAGAGTATTCCCTGTAGGGGCAGGCTCGAGTGAAGAGAAGAAACTACGCTATGAGGTAATATGTTTGGTTGCCCCACTGTCAAAATACTGGCAAACATCCGAGTCTACTGCAGACATGCACTACTCATGAGAAGATGGGTCAAAACTGCAGACAGTAGTAAACACCCATTCTTCTTCTTGCACAAGATTTGCAGACTCTGTTTTTGGTGTAGAGGCCTCTGCAACAACCATTCCAGCCTCTTTCTTCTTTGCCTCTTTAGCAGCCAATTTTGGACAGTTCTTTATGATATGATCATTCCCTTTAGAGTACTTGCAAAACAATTTCTGCTTTTCTGATTTCTTCTCATCTTTATCCTAGTTCTTTGAATGTGCAGCATTTGTAGATTTCTGCTTACTAGTAGAAGAGCTCCATTTTCCTTTGCTTTTCTGACTAGCCAGGAAAGCTTGATCTGCAACACGCATAATGGACCTGTTCTGCCTGGACTGATCTTCCTGCAACAGAACAGAGACTAACTCCTCAAATGACAAGGCATTTGGATTGCCTTTCATCATCAAGCGAAGAGTAGAAGCAAAACTCTGATATGAATCAAGAAGACCATTCAGAACGGTCTTCACAAGTGAGCTATCTGGTATAACCTCATCAACAGAAATCAACTATTCCTTCAAGTCTTTGATCTTCGTTAGGAAACTGTCCATAGAATCACCTTCATTCATGTGCTCACTCTCCAACTGTTTTCGGAGGTAAGCAACACGAGCCTCATTCCTAGCTTAGTACAATGTGGTAAGCGTATCCCAAGCATCCTTAGCTGTTCTGCAAGAGCGAATATGAGGAATAATGGCACGTTTGAAAGAAAAAGCTATCAATGCATGTGCCTGGGCATCTCTGCCATCCCAACGAATCTGCTCTACAGTAGGTGGAACATAAACAGCAGCACGAATAGGAATCTGCACAATATCATCCTCGACACCATCTTCATCAGCTCCAGCACCTGTATTTGCAGTACCTGTTGTTACAGGTGTAACAGGACGTCTTTTAGCACCCTGCACAATGTTCCATAATCCTTTTGCAACCAATACATGTCGCATCATATAAGCCCATAATGGGTAGTTGGTACCATCCAACTTATCCTCAACAGCCAACATACGGAATACATCACTGCTTTCAACCATGACCGGTGACTAAAATACCTTGATGCAAAAAATTGACTGTATCTCAAAACGTTGAACGGAATTGCCCAGACGAGTTCTGCTAAACCTGTAGCAGACTTCGAGACGCTTATACTGGTGAATAGAAACAGGTATATACCTTTGGCACAAAAAGACGAAATAGCCTACACAAGCACTGTGATAGTGCGTTCGGAGGCCGAAACGAGCTCAGATCGTGATTTCGGCACCACAAAGCGAAGATGTTTTGAACTCGAAAACACCCTCAGTATGCTCACCAAAATTCGTGCGAATCTGAGACTACAAACAGAGGAGTGTCGACGACACCCTAGATGAAGCGACGACCTGCTCTGATACCAATTGTTGGAGTTAGACGTCTACAGAAGCACATGAATAGCACAAGGAAGAAGAAGAAGCTTGGAGCACAACACACAATAGTGAATGTATTACTAGAGAATGTAGGAAGATAAGTAGCCCATTAGGGCAATAGGCGTATATACAAGCCGGGGGAAAAAAACTTCCTAAAGAGGGAAAAAAGTGCCCCGGCGGTCCTAGAGTGTTCACACACATCACTACCAAAATAAATCAACACTCTGTAGTCGAGACACATCCTATAAGATCCATCATTGTTCTTTACGAGAAGAACTAGTGTTGGAAAGGGTGAATAGCTTAGTCTGATCACCCCTTTCTTTAAGTACTCATCCACGACCTTGTCAACTTCATTATCCTCTTGGAAGCTCATTTGAATTGGTGGACATTGAGTTGTAGGACTCAGTCGTAGTACCAATTTGATTCTAAGCTCAATGTTCCTTCAAGGAGGCAAACCCTAAGGTAATTCTTTCAAAAACAGCTCTTTGAATTCTGCTCTTACTTTATGTGAAAGTACATGAGCATTCCAACTAGAGTTTCCATGACTACACGAATCCATTGTCGGGAGAAATGGTAGGATGCACTCAAGAGATTAAGTTGAAGCTGCTAAACCTGCTTTGCTCCAGCCCTCCTTGACTCCAGATATGCTTAGTACACTTGATTAGCTTCCAAATGATACCAAGAAAGCATATATGTACTTTGCAATTGATATGTGTAATGATCAAATCAAAACAGACTACTTGAGACTTCAAAAATTCTAGAAAACTTGCTATTTCTGTAATGACACCTGCTCAGTCTTTTACTCAGTGTGACCAACACACTTACAATTGATCTAATTCCTTCTGGACATATTAAATTAGCTTATCAAGCTATCATTTGCAAGTGGAATGAGAAGAAATGATGAACTACTCACTGAGAAATCAATTTAGCAAAATTATGTGTACCCCCGACTTTTTAGGAACACTGCAGCAGAATACCAGAGGTCACTTCGAGCACGATTTCTCAGTGATTGCTGATCCTTTGGCCTTGAAATTTTGTAGGCATGTAGTATGCTTAGAGATGGTTCCAATGTGCTTTGAATCACTTGATTTGGTTCAGTAGATCCTGAGATATGCCCTGTTGAAGTTGACAGACTTGGAGTAGATGACTCAGAGACAACAGAGATAGTGAATGTACATCTTTCTATTAGTTCACATGAATATACAATCTCATTGGCTTGATAGATGTAGCCTAATGAGTTGGAGATGTGTAAGCTATGGTATAGCACTCACACACTCTATGATCACAGATGTAAGCCTCGGGAATGATGAAGGACACCCGCGACTTTTTGATTGCATCTTTTATAGAGAATGAGTTGAGATTTGAATTTTGAATTCAAATTCAAATCTCCTATAATCACTCCTCTAAAAGTAGGGAGATATTCTCTCCAATTACACCATCCAAATTCCACGACTCTAATCAATTAGGTGTGATCATTTTACATGCCAAGTCATTTAGACTTTTACAAGAGATAAAATGGTAATAACACATAGGCAAGTGTTCCTATGGTTCTAGCTTCTCATAGTGATATCCTTCAAGGGTTCCAAGCTAATCTTCCAAGGTTCCAAGCCAAGTGTGAAGGCTTGAAATGCACCAACAGCTCCCCCTCAAGCCAAGCACTTTGGCTTAAGTCTTCATCTTTAGTCTTCAATCACATCCTGCAATCCAATCATGGATTTGAATCTGCATAGCTTGTTTCCATCCAACGCTTTAGTGAGTAAATCTGCACATTGCATATTAGTAGACACATAAGTCAATTGAATCTCTTTGCTTAGTAACTTCTCTCTCACATAGTGGTAATGAACCTCTATGTGCTTGGTTCTAGCATGATATATTGGATTAGCTGCAAGGTGAAGAGAGCTAGTGTTATCTCCAAAGATAATTGGAGGTCTAGTGTATAGACCTAACTCTGTATACAAAAGCTTTAACCAGATAGCTTCTTGAGTGGCATTGGCAAGCCCTCTATACTCTGCTTCAGTGGATGACAATGCCACTGTAGGTTGTTTCTTGGCTGACCAAGAAATAGGTTTATCTCTTGCAAAACAAATGTATCCTGATGTGCTTCTCCTATCATCCTTGCATCCTGCCCAATCTGCATCTGAATATACTTTGATGTCAATATTTGATGTATAAGGAAAGTACAAACCATGGTTCTGAGTTCCCTTCAAATACTTCAAGATCTTCTTTGCTGCCTCTAGGTGAGGTACCCTTGGTTTGTGCATGAATTGACTAAGCACACTAACTCCATATGCTATGTCAATTCTTGTCAAGGTAGCATAATTCAAACTACCTACCATGCTTTGATATCCTGTGATGTCTTTGACTTCTTCCCCTTCATGAGCACTTAGCTTTAGGTTGACTTCCATTGGAGTAGTTGAGACTTTAGCATCCTGCAAGTCAAACTTCTTGACCATATCCTGTACATACTTCTTTTGAGTGATATATATACCTGAGTTGGTGTAGACTAACTCAAGACCTAAGAAGTACTTCAATAATCCAAGATCATTGATCTTGAACTCCTTCATCATCTATCCTTTGATGTGTCTAATCCCATTTACATCATTACCTGTAATGATGATGTCATCAACATAAACACACAAGTAGATTACCTCTGTACTACTTCTCTTTATGAACAGAGAAGTGTCTGCTTTACTCATCACAAATCCTTGGTCTTGGAGGTAGGTTGTCAACCTGTAATTCCATGCTCTAGGTGCCTGTTTCAATCCATATAGAGCCTTCTTCAATTTACAAACATAATTTACCTTCTTGGGATCTTCATAGCCAGGTGGTTGTGACATGTAGACTTCTTCAGATATCCATCCATTCAAGAAAGCATTCTTGACATCTAATTGGTACATGTTCCAATTCTTGGATGCAGCTACACTCACCAATATTCTGATAGTTGGCATCTTAGCCACAGGAGAAAATGTCTCCTCATAATCAATGCCTTGGGTTTGTGCAAAACCCTTGGCTACCAACCTAGCTTTGTACTTGTTGATTGTTCCATCTGAATTTCTCTTTAGCTTGTAGATCCATCTGGATCCTATCACCTTCATAGAGTCCTTCTTGGGTACCAAGTCCCAAGTATCACTCTCCTTGAGAGCTTCCATTTCTTCATCCATAGCTCCTTTCCATTCTGGTTTGGTGATAGCTTCTTCATAGGTACCTGGTTCTTCATTCAACAAATCCTTTGCAAGATATACAGAATGTTTAGTTACAAGTGATGTGTCATACCCAAATCTGATTGGTTTCTTCTTTTCTCTCTGAGATCTCCTCATTGCTTGAGTTGAGGATTCTGGTGTATCCTCTAGCTTCTTCATCTTCATCTTTCCTTTGGACTTCCATGCCTTGAATTCTTCAAGGTTTATTGTATCATCATCATCTGAGCTTGATTCATCTTTCTGGATTGGTTCCTCCTTGGTGAGCTTTGGGAAATCTTCTTCCATATCATAGGGTAGACTAACCTTCCTGCATTCATTCTCATACCAAGAGTCATTCTCATCAAAGATGACATCTTTTCTTACCTTGAAGCCTTTGTTTGTTGGGTTGTAGAATCTATATCCCTTTTGGTTCAAATCATAACCAATGAAGATACATTTTTCAGCTTTAGGGTCTAGCTTTCCCCTTACCTGTGAGGGAATATGCACATATGCTACACAACCAAAGATTTTGCAATGATCTAGAGAAGGTCTCTTACCATGCCAAGCTTCATATGGTGTCATGCCATCAAGTGATTTGGATGGCAACCTGTTGATAAGGTAGGTGGCAGTAGATACACTTTCTGCCCAAAGATAATTTGGCAATTTCTTTTCATTAAGCATAGACCTAGCTGTTTCTACTATGAGTCTACTCCTTCTTTCAACTACTCCATTTTGTTCAGGTGAGTACCTTGTAGTTATCTCCCTCTTGATGCCTCTTTCCTGCAAGAAATCTTCAAACTCATTGGAGAAGTACTCTCCTCCACCATCTGATCTTAGCCTCTTCAAGTTTCTTCCTGTTTGGTTTTCAACAAGTGCAAGATACCTCTTGAAACAATTAAACACTTCATCTTTATGCTTCATAAAGTATAAATGGTCCACCTGCTATAGTCATCAATAAAGGACACATAATACCTTGAACCTGAAATGGAAGGATCCTTGCTAGGTCCCCAAACATCTGTGTGCACCAAGTCTAGGTAGTCTTCATGCATGAAACCTTTCCTTGAATAAGGCAATCTGTGAGACTTACCAAACTGGCATGCTCCACACTTATAAATCATGTGTTGATTGGATACATTAGGTATCCCAAGCACACATTGATCCCTGCACATTTGCTTTAGAGTTCTTTCACCTATGTGCCCTAACCTCTTGTGCCATATTTCTAACTCTGAAAGTGTTTGATCCTTGTAATTATATAAAGCAATGTTCTTGGTGTCTTCTAGCTCAAAAGTAAACAATCTACCTGATTTCTCCCCCTTGGCAATTCTTTTGAAACCATGTCTTGGGTCCTCCACATATGCTCCATGTTGTGTGAATCTGACCTGCAACCCTTTCTCCACAATCTGACCAACACTCATTAGATTCTTGGTGATGGTTGGTACATAGAGTACCCTGCTCAATAGATTCTGGTTACCATCACATGTCTTTACATTTCCAATCTTTACAACAGAGTGTTTAGTATCATCACCTGTCTGTACCTGATGTTTGCCCTTGGGTTCTTCCAAATCAGAGAGTAGTGCCACATTGCCAGCTACATGGTTAGAACATCCTGAGTCAATATAAAATAAATGATCATCATTTGTACCTGCCTTGGAGGTCATATTCATGATCAATAGAGAGTCATCTTGCTCCTCTGTGTAATTGTTGTAATCCCTTCTATTTCTAAATCCACCTTGGTAATTACCATTGTGGTTGTGGTTGTAATTGTTGTTGTATTGATTGTTGTATCCATTGTAGCCTTGATGTTGGTTGAACCTGCCTCTCCCTTGAGAGTATCCACCTCTTGAGTAGCCTCTTCCTCTCTGATTCTTGTAGTTCTTGTAGCATTCATCTGTGGTATGATTGGACAATCCACAAATGTTGCATGGTGATGAGTTGTAGGGTCTCCCCCTACCTGACTTACCTCCTCTGCCCCTACCTCTTGATGATCTACCTCTCCCTGCATAATTAGCTTGGGAGGTAGAGCCTTCTTCATCCTGTTTCTTCCCTTTACCTTTATCCTTAACTTTCTTATCAGTATATAGAGCAGAGGGGTTGTTACCTTTTGATTGATCTCCTTCCTTTGTAAACTTTGCTTCATGTGTGAATAGTTGGCCCATGAGTGTTGTGAGATCTGGGGTATGCATGTCCATATAGAGGTCCATTACAGTGGTGAAACTTTCCCACTTATCATCTGCCTTGAGTCCATTTGTTACTTGTCTGACTATTTGCTCCTCTTCAATTTCCTCTCCAATGCTTGCTAATTGGTCTGCCACATCTTTAATCTTTGTCACATACTCTGAGACTGATTGCTTGGGCTGCTTCCTAAGGGTTGTGAATTCAATCCACAGTTGATTCTTCCTGGCCCTTGTGTTAGAAGAAAAATATGTTGACAAGGTTTCCCAAGTCTCTTGGGAAGTCTTACAATTCCTTATATGAGGTAAAAGGAAATCAGATATAGAGTTAAGAAGGTAAGACCTTGCCAAAGCATCCTTTGCACACCATTGGTTGAGTCTCTCTTGTTCATCCTTGGTGGGTAGTCCTCTAGCTTTGAATGAGGGCAATTCCTCATCTCCTGATATGTATCCAAATAAGCTTCTTCCTTGTAGATAGGTCTTCATTCTCAAAGACCAAGCTTGGGAATTGTTCCTATCCAATTTGTCAATGAATGAAGGAAAACCATCTCCCATGTTTACTTTATTTGCTCTGATACCACTGTTGGGAGAAATGGTAGGATGCACTCAAGAGATTAAGTTGAAGCTGCTAAACCTGCTTTGCTCCAGCCCTCCTTGACTCCAGATATGCTTAGTACACTTGATTAGCTTCCAAATGATACCAAGAAAGCATATATGTACTTTGCAATTGATATGTGTAATGATCAAATCAAAACAGACTACTTGAGACTTCAAAAATTCTAGAAAACTTGCTATTTCTGTAATGACACCTGCTCAGTCTTTTACTCAGTGTGACCAACACACTTACAATTGATCTAATTCCTTCTGGACATATTAAATTAGCTTATCAAGCTATCATTTGCAAGTGGAATGAGAAGAAATGATGAACTACTCACTGAGAAATCAATTTAGCAAAATTATGTGTACCCCCGACTTTTTAGGAACACTGCAGCAGAATACCAGAGGTCACTTCGAGCACGATTTCTCAGTGATGGCTGATCCTTTGGCCTTGAAATTTTGTAGGCATGTAGTATGCTTAGAGATGGTTCCAATGTGCTTTGAATCACTTGATTTGGTTCAGTAGATCCTGAGATATGCCCTGTTGAAGTTGACAGACTTGGAGTAGATGACTCAGAGACAACAGAGATAGTGAATGTACATCTTTCTATTAGTTCACATGAATATACAATCTCATTGGCTTGATAGATGTAGCCTAATGAGTTGGAGATGTGTAAGCTATGGTATAGCACTCACACACTCTATGATCACAGATGTAAGCCTCGGGAATGATGAAGGACACCCGCGACTTTTTGATTGCATCTTTTATAGAGAATGAGTTGAGATTTGAATTTTGAATTCAAATTCAAATCTCCTATAATCACTCCTCTAAAAGTAGGGAGATATTCTCTCCAATTACACCATCCAAATTCCACGACTCTAATCAATTAGGTGTGATCATTTTACATGCCAAGTCATTTAGACTTTTACAAGAGATAAAATGGTAATAACACATAGGCAAGTGTTCCTATGGTTCTAGCTTCTCATAGTGATATCCTTCAAGGGTTCCAAGCTAATCTTCCAAGGTTCCAAGCCAAGTGTGAAGGCTTGAAATGCACCAACATCCATCACTACACATGATGAATACACAAAATAAAGAAAGTAAATATACTTACAATTGATCTTGAGCAACTTGGTAGCGGTCACCAATCATGTCTCTTAGAGATCTGGCTCTCCACAGATTCGTAGTTGCCTCTCCTCATGCTCAAACTAATAAACATGCAAAGAAAAGTCTATGACTGGTCGTTTCCTAGCATGCCACTTTTTACTTAGGACTACATCAAAACGTGCCAGTCATGCTAGGCTAAAACTAATAACATTGTGTGTAGACCTAGTGTCAAAGAATACCTTGATAGGTTGTCCTTCCATGACTCCTCTCATGACAATGAGCTCTCTGTCTAGGAACTAGTATCCTTTCTGTGCCACTCACAAAAGTACAACGTCTGGCATAGTAGGAACCGTCTTCATGACCATCATGGCCACTATGGGAGATGATATCTGGGATGGGGAATCACCATAATATTTATCTCCATAACTCTCTACCTATGTAGGATTGATGACTATAGTAGCCACTATTTTTTTCTTCTTAGGAATCCTTAAAAGGTGTTGTCCCAGACATCCATAACACAATCCCTCCTTCATTTCCTTCTCTTTTTGCTGAGGGGTAAGGATAGACTTATTATATGCCCTAGATAGACTTATTGTATGCCCTGGATAGACTTATTGTATGCCCTGGATAGACTTATTGTATGCCCTGGATAGACTTATTATATGCCCTCTTAGCTAGAGCAGAATCTTTTCGTTTTCCTTATGAAACTATCTTGATCATGTGTACTTGTTTAGCCTCTTTCTGAGGTTGTGCACTAATCAAGCCAAGAGTGGATGTGTAAAAGGTTCAACTCATCTTAGTCCATGAGGATCTCTGACCCTAAAAGCCTATGCCCTTGTGGCCATCCTCATAAACTAGAGTCATCTCCATGGCTTATGCCAAGGAGTGACACCTCTCCTTCCTCACTAAAGGTTGGATAGTTTCTCTAAATCCCAAGACAAAGTTGTGGACCTAGAGAAACTGTAGGATAGAGTCAGGTACTTTGGGACATACCCCTCTATACTTATCTGAGTACTCTTGAATTTTTTGGTTTTTATAACTGATAGAAAACCACATTTCTAGTTCTCTAGACCTCTTGTCAGGCAATACAAAGTTGATGTAGAAGAAGACTCTAAATTTCTCCCATGTCATGGGCTCTTGCAACCTCTAGTCTTGGCACATCCTTCTATTCGAAGTTTTTCGAGTCACTGTGGTTGGAATTCTGTAATGGGGAGCATGTGATGGATGGTTCCCTTGATTTTGACATTGAGGCTACAAAATGTGTGGACAATATGAGGTTCTTTCTTATCAACTCAACTCTCAAAGCCAAGAAAAGGGATTTTAAAAGGGTGCAAAGCTTTGCGATGATATTAGTGTTTGGGCATGAACAAAAAGAAGGATGCAACAATATACACTTTGACTGTTACGTTGACCTCTATGAAGAATGTCTTTCATTTTATGGAAGAATATATGGTGCTGAAGGTGATAATTTTGGAACTAGTCCAGAATATGTCAATCCTTTGACAAGGTGCAACCTTTGCTTTTGGAACCCATTGCACTTTCAATACAAGAAACTAAAAGATGGCAAAATAGGGTAAATGCTAAACCCAAGAGGTCAAAAAGGGAAAGGAACATTCGATGATGCCACTAGTCAAAGTGGTGAATAATACATTAGAAAAAAGGGAGAGCAACATCATTACTTACATATGCAAAGCAATAGATGAGAGAACGTGGAGAAGCTTGTAGGAGGTAGAAAAGTGAGTTGTGAAGCGACAAAGTTTAGTCCAACCAACTGGCATAGGACTAGCCCTTGAGCTTATGGAGATTCAAATAGACCTTATAGCATGCGATAAGTGTAATTAAATGCACTATGTACTTTTGAGAATCAAGGAGAAAGATTCAATACAAAACAAATAGGTTTGTGCATTGACTAGCTAAAAAAATTTACTATCTTTGGATGAGACAATCAACTTCAAATGCTCATAGCAGCCAACATGATTACAATTGGGAGAAATACTTTCAAAGGAGTCATAAAAATATGATTGAGTGTATAGAATGCACAAGAGCACAAGAAATAAGCAAAATATGCTTTTGGAATGAACTTGACACTCAACAGTGGTACCTCCTATTTTTCAGGAATTGCAGAGATAGATCTTGAGATAGAAAAATTGAGATTTCTCGCAATTTGCTAAACCAAATGATTTGAAATTAATATACATAAACTAGACACTAATGCCTTTCCAATGAGTGCCATCCAATTTGGAGATCTATAGAGAGAGCAACAACCTCTGCAAGCTTACTGTTGTCGAAGAAGATGATGTAGAAAAATGAAGGAGCAAGACAATGATGGCCACAAGTGTATGTATATTACTTCCATGTAATGTACAAGTGATTTGAAGTATTTATATAGTCTCTTGAAGTGCTCCAAGACTTCTACAAGTGGATTTCCGATTTACATGAAGGTGGGATTAGTTGTTGGAGGGAATCAATTCACTTCTTACAATCTAGGAAACGTGAAGATCTAGTTTGATCTACGTTTAGGTGATTGATTGATTCAATGACTGCAACTCAAGCACCTCAAATTTGTGGAAGTTTAGCTCTCTTTTTCTCATTTTACATGTGTAAGGCTCTAGGCTTTTACAATGGTAAATGACCCATAAAAAATCTTAAAAAAAATACACTAAATGAGCATAGGTAAAAGAACGCTTCAATGGACATTTTAGCATAATCCAAATGATAGCTTTTTGATGTAGATCAAATCCACCGCAATAATAGTATAAGATTGATGTTCCAATAGCTCTCACTCAAGCTAGAGTATGATTCATTCTTCATTTTGTAATAGGTTGAATACCTGCCATTGATTTAAATCTACAAAGCTTTATTCCATCAAGTTCCTTTGTCATCATATCTGCTACTTGGTTTTTTGTTGGAACAAGAGAAACGTCAATCTACTTTGCCATGAGCTTCTCCTTGATGAAGTGGTAATGAACCTCTATGTGTTTTTTTCTTGCATGGAAAATAGGGCTTGCTGCTAGATGCATGGAACTTACATTATCTCCAAATATGTGAGGTTTGGAGCTCACGAGTCCCAAATTGTATACAATGCTTTTAACCATATTTCCTCTTGAGTTGCTATGGTCAAACCTCTCTATTCATCTTCAGCTGAGGATAAAGCAATTATTGGTTGCTTCTTGGAACTCCATGACACTAGCTTTGAACCTACAAATGCTAAGTAACCAGAGGTACTTCTTCTATCATCCTTAGCTCTTACCCAATCTACTTCTGAACAGATTTTGATATCCAAATGTGAAGAGTAAAGATAGAATATACCATCACTGATTGTACCTTTGAGATACTTAAGTACTCCCTTAGCAACATCCATGTGTGGTCTTCTAGGTGAGTGCATGAATTGACTAAGCACTCCCACACTATATGAGATGTCACGCCTTGTATGAGTAGCATCTATCAAGCTACCTACCAAGCTTTGATATTCTTTAATGTATTCAATTTTGTCACCTTCACAAACACTAAATTTATGATTCATCTCCAAAGATGTACTTGCAAGCTTTGTGTTCTCCATTCTAATCTTTAGAAGTGGATCTTGAATGTACCTTCTCTGAGTTAGATATATCCCTTCATGTGTATAAATCACTTGCATACCTAAAAAATATGAGAGCTCACCTAAGTCATTGATTTTGAACTCCTCTTGCATGTGTCTCTTGATCCTTTGAATGCCATTCATATCATCACATGTCACATTAATATCATTTACATATACACATAGGTAGATAACCTCATTGTGATCCCTTTGATGAATAGAGAAGGATCTCAGTTGCTAGGTTTGATTCATTGATCTTGAAGGTATATAACCAACCTATAATTCCAAGCTCTAGGAGTTTCCTTCATCCATACAATGCTTTCTTAAGTTTGAAAACATAAGATGCATAATTAAGGGTTTCAAAACTTAGAGGTTGTGACATGTATACCACTTCACTTATTCAACCATTTAGAAATGCATTTTTTACATCAAGTTGGAGGATTCTCTAATTTCTTGTAGTAGCTACAATTATTAATGTTTTGATTGTAGTCATCTTTACAACTAGTGAGAATGTTTCCTCATAGTCTATATCATGAGTTTGTGAGCATCCTTTGGCAACTAATCTTGCCTTGTACCTACAAATTGATCCAAGTTTCTTTTAACTTTGTAAACCCATATATAACCAATTACCTTTTTATTGGATGCCATTGGAACCAAATACCAAGTGGCCATCTACAATAAAGTAACTTTGTGATCTAAGGGTCTAGCCGGTTTAGCTAGATCTGAAAATGGACATCGTTTGGTCACTCATGTGTATGGCCAAAGATCTTGAGACTAGAGTTAAGCATAAGTTCATGTGCTCTCTTAAACAAGTGATCCACTTAGCCTAATGGTTAAGTCTCAAGATTGTGAAGGAGGAGGTCTTGGGTTCAAAACTCATGTGGAGCATGGGGAGAGTGTTTTGACCAAGGAGCTCTAGAGCCTTCTAAATCAAGTTAATGTGAGTTAAATTGAGTCTAGTGAGACTTAACACGAGTGGAAAGTACACCAACCACTAGTGGACTCTAGCGGAAAGTACTAAAGCAGTGGTTGAGATCACTCCAACCACTAGTAGGCTCTAATGGAAGATATTAAAGGAGTGGAGGAGATTGCACATGCACTTGTGGACTCTAGTTCCATTTGTGGTCCTCCTTGATTCGAGCAACTATATATACATGCATAAGGTTTGGAGGAGAGTCATCTTTGTGGCACATGGTGGCCGTAATGCATTGATATCAGAGCCTTATGCAAGCTCTTATGGTGACCTTGGTGACTCATCATCTTCCTTACAAGCTAACATAGATCTTAGCAGAGGTCATTTCCTTCATCTTTATGATTGCATATTATTTCAGTGTATTTGTTCTTTATGATTGCATATCATTTTAGCATGTTTGTATCTCGTGTTCCAAGAAATTCAAGTGTGTTTTTCTCTCATTTGTGAAGAAATTTGCGTGCCTCTATCTCTACCTCCTGATTTCTTCCCTTAGAGGTGCTGAAAGTATTTTGTCCTTAATCTTTTGGAGTGCATGCTACTTTCTGGAGTGCACAATAGTAATCGATCCTCTGACCTCTATGTCAAGCACTAGAAGACATAACCATGCTGTTATGTTGGTCGTATGCACAAAAGTATCGGATGTGGTTTCTATTTAGATTGCAAAAGGGAAAACATTGGCATAGATGTATGTGGGGATCAAACTGATGATTTAAGTCCAGAGATAGAGATGTGCTATCAAACGACCAGTAATACTCTGGTTTCTCACTCCTATGGAATCCTAGACTTGAACCTCAAATCTTGGTGAGAAGCACAGACAATAGAAAAGGACGCGTGAGGGCTTTGTTTTCGAGCTCCAACATGGAAAGGTAAAAAATCTCACTTCTCCATTGATGCGCAAACACCCTAACCAATACAATATAGGCACATGGGATGGACCCACTATATTCAAATCTTGTAATCTGCACACCTTTTTCAATCACCATACGGGCATCACAGAGGACTTCCAAGACAACATAGACTATTGCATGCATGCTCTAATGTGAATGTTCATGGAAGCATTGGAAAGACATTCAAATTTTTCCTCATATTTTGTGTCATACTTGAATGTGAGCATGATTTGATGAAGCCTTGTGAGCCAAAGTCGTTTCAATGATTTGGCCTCTAAAAAGCTTTGACTCTTGAGCTTTTTGTTTCATCTCAAGATGAGTTCACTCGAAGCACCCCTCACACTTCATCCGATGGCATTAGAAGGGCGATAGCAAGCATAAATCAAGGAAGTTGGATCATGTTTTGGCTTTCATTTCTCTCGAGTGACGAGGGAAAACATTCATTCATGAGCTACATATACAGATGTTGCATCTATATTCTCCCAATCCAAAGAGAAGGGTGAGCAAAAGCTCACAACTGGGATGATTACTAATGAGCTAGAATAGCACCAGAGTCCCCTAGAGTTAGTAGGTGACAAAGCTCACTCTCTCTTCAAGAAAGGGTAGTTAGAAAGGGCTTGGAATACATGCACTGTCTGAAAATTGATAACCAAAATGCTTAATGATGAATTTGAATAGCAGTAGCATTCCTTGTGGGTTTTTTGGACTATTCCTAGACCATGCACTTTTAGTACTAGAATTTAGCCAAGTTTCTTTATGGATCTCAACAATGCTTGCTTCTAATGAAGTATGACAAATCATTAAAGTAGGAGTATTTAAACTAGGGTCAATGGATGATTAGATGATGATCATGCGAATCCACTTAGAGCAATCTGATGGCTCTTGATATACTATTGTACTTGATTACAATTGTTATGTTGCTATAGTTGTTATGCTACTACAGTGTAGAACAAAGTCTGCTATAGTTAGAATGTTCTTCAAATGTATAGGCTATTGATCATGTTATTCTAGCATTTAGAAATATATTGTTCTCCTTTTGGTTTTGAGGCAAACATTTATAATAAAAATAGTTTGAGGTGTTTCTTAGTCTTAGAACTTTTGTGCATGTCTCATTATGCTTGAACATGCTACAATCTAGATGCATGCATGTTTATATGGAATGTGCATGAAAGAGTATGTGAATGTGTGTGTATGTGTGTTTGTTTGCATGTGTATTGTGTATTCTATATTATGGGTGTATGTGTGTGCATCGTGCATGTATGTGTGTGTAGATATACATATGTTCAAATGTATGTATGTGTATATGTGTGCAAGTGTGCATGTGTTTATATCCCTATGGTTAGTGAAGACGATAAGAAGTTTGACC
The DNA here is from genome assembly GCA_020310875.1 of Ceratopteris richardii. Classification (NCBI taxonomy): domain Eukaryota; kingdom Viridiplantae; phylum Streptophyta; class Polypodiopsida; order Polypodiales; family Pteridaceae; genus Ceratopteris; species Ceratopteris richardii. The sequence goes on from CM035436.1 coordinate 68,230,080, forward strand.
AAGTAATGGAAGAAGGTACCATAAGTGAGGATGTTTACAAAGGAAAGATAGCAAAATATGTGATTTAGCATATTGAATGATGTTAAATACTCAAACATATCTATAGATTTAAGGGAGGTTATCACAAAAATCACCTAAATGTTTATATTTCAAATGGAAGCTAACATACACATTCGCCTATTCTTCTATATTATGAATGGAAACTATCACCAAAATTTGCCAAATTATTTATAATTATTATATGAGATAGCTCAATAAATTTGCCCATATTCATATACTTTTTAGTTAGGGAAATGGTCTTTTTTTTTACCCTCGTAAGGGTGTGATGGGCTAAGCACTTGCCCCAAAAAGCTATGCTTGAGGATTACTTCATAATCCTCCCTCTTAAAGTGTAGTTCAACCATCTCCTACCTATCACTTTATTACATTATCTTTGCCATAATCACTAGTTTAGATAAAGAGGAGGTTAATTCAATCTCTTCATCAGCTATTTAGTTAATAGATAGTTGTGCTTCTGATCACATCACTCCCATACTAGGTTGTGAGATTTTAGCATAACATCGAGACCTTCTCTTCCTAAAATAGAAGGTTCTTCTCATTTCTTGCAATTAGAAGTTATCTCTTTTGATGCAAACATCTGAGAATGATGTTCCAAACGACTTGTGGTTCCATGTGCTACATTAAGAAGCTAATGAAGTCTATTAAGCGTTCCTAATGCTAGATTGGCAGGTGTAGAGTAGGTTTCTTGCAGCACTACCTCATCTCTAGAATATAATAATCATCTCTTCACAGTGGTATCAAAGAAATTAGTCAACATGGCAGACGGATTTACTTCACGGAGAAGCTCATGGCAAACGAGATTGAAATTTCTTTTGTTCCAACAAAAAAGAAAGCAGTAGATATGATGACAAAGGCACTTGATGGAATGAAGCTTTGGAAAATTAAATCAATGGAAGGTATTTAACCTATTAGAGAATGAAGAATCAAGCATACTTTAGCTTGATGGGGAGCTATTGGAAAATCAAGCTTACACTATGCGTGAGGTGGATTTGATCTATACCAGAAAGCTATCGGTTGGATTATGCCAAAATATCCATTGAAGCTTTCTTTTACCTACGCTCATTTATTGTACTTTTTTAAAAAGTTTTTTTATGGATCATTCACCATTCTAGAAGCCTAGAGCCTTACAAACGTAAAAGGAGAAAAAAAGAGCTAAAATTCCATGAATTCGAGATGATTGAGTTGCAACAATCAATGAATAAATTAATCACCTAAAAGTAGATCAAACGAGATCTTCACTTTTGCTAGATTGTAGGAAAGTGATTGATTCCCTCCAACAACTAATCCCACCTTCATTTGGATTCAAAATCCACTTGTAGAAGTTGTGGAGCGCATCAAAGTGTATGTAAAGGCTTCAAATCACTTGTGCATTACATGGAAGCAATATACATACACTTTTGGCCATCATTGTGTTGCTCGTTCATTTTTCTACATCATCTTCTTTAGCAACAATAAGTTTGTAGAGGCTATTGCTATCTCTATAGAGCTGCACATTGAATGACACTCATTGGAAAGGTATTAGTTTCTACTTTATTTGTATTTGTATTAATCTTCAAAGCATTTGGTTTAGTAGATTGGGAGAACTCTCCATTTTTCTATCTCGGGGTCTACCTCTACCCATTCTTGAAAAATAGGAGGTACCACTATTGAGTAACAAGTTCATTCCAAAAGCATATTTTGCTTATTTCTTGAACTCTTGTGCATTCTATGAACTAAACCCTATGTGTGTGACTCCTTTGAAGTGAGTTTTTCCAATTTAATCATGTTGGGTGCTATGAGCATTTGAAGTTGATTGTCTCATTCAAAGGTAGTAAATTTTTTGAGCTCATCAATGTATAAACCTATCTGTCTTGTATTGAATCTTTTTTGTTGATGCTCCAAAATAGAGAGTGCATTTTATTGCACTTATCACATGCCTACAAGGTCTATTTGAGTCTCCATAAGCTCAAGGGATGGTCTTGTGCCAGTTGGCTGAACTGAACTTCGTTGCTTCACAACTCAGTTGTCTACCTTCCACAAGCTTCTCCAAGTTCTTTCACCTGTTGCCCTATCTATGTAAGTAATGATGCTTCTCTCCCTTTTTTTAATGTATGCTTTAAAGGATTGACATATTTTGGACTAGATTGGAAATTATTATGTTCAGCACCATATATTCTTCCATAAAATGAAAACATTCTTGATAAAGGTCAACATAACAGTCAAAGTGTATACTATTGCACCCTTCTTCTTTGGTCATGCCCACACACTAATATCATCGTAAAGTTTTGCACCTTTTTTAAATCCGTTTTCTTGGTTTTTAGAGTTGAGTTCATAAGAAAGCATCTCATATTTTCCATGCGTTTTGTAGCCTCAATGTCAAAATCAAGGGAACCATCCAGCACATGCTCCCCATTACAAAATTCCAACCACAGTGACTTGGGAACCTTCCAATAGAAGGAAGTGCCAGAACTACTAATGATATTGTGTCTGAAAATAGCCAATGATACTATATAAAGTGCAATATCACCTTCAAAAACGTGGTTAACAGTTACAACCTCAACTCTACTAGCACTACAATGAATTATATGTATCTACTTTCCATACAATATGAGAACTCATTCAACAAGTGCAGACATTAACCTCACATTTCCTCTAGGTGAAATGTAATGATCATCTTCCATTTCATACGGATCATCCTGATCCCAAAATGCAAGTGATAAGTCAGTAAATAGCCCAACATTTGCATATTCAAGGTTTTAAGTGAGAATAGATGATGGAAAGACAACACATCCTTTTGCAAGGTTTGAAAATGCACCACTTATATTCTGCTTTCTCTTCCAAAGATGTGTGATGAAGTGTCAACTCACTTAGAAGACGTCAATAATTATGCAACCACTTCGGTGCCCTATTAGATGCAACTACTCAGCCAAAACCTCCTTTCCTTTTTACCCAAGATCCCAATCCTCTAGCTGCATGACTTGTTTTTGTCCAATCTCAGGAAAAATCCCCTCTTAGGGTTGTCGCCGCTTCATTAGTTTCCATCTGCCACTCTTGGCTGCCATCACCTTTCTAGCTCCTATGCCATCTATTCTTTACCACATAGTAGTATGGTGAAACTCTTCTACTACAACTCTTCTATAATCCATGGGAATCGCTCTCTGCGATTTTGCCATGCATCAAAGAAAACCTCATAGTTTGCTATGGTTTCCCTTTGTTGTTTTTTTTTTATTCCCAAGAGAATCTCTATGGGTGACATTTTGCTTGGCTTCTCTGCATTCCCGATATTCATCTAGAATTTTCGTAATAAGAGGAGACAACAACCCTTGGTTGTGGATCTCTGCAACAGCGTAACGACTGGAAATACTCATGAATGAATGACTCTCCTCCCAACCTTATGCATGTATATATAGCTACTTGAACTAATGAGGACCACAAATGTAACTAGAGTCCACAAGTGCATGTGCAATCTCCTCCACTCCTTTCATATCCACCACTAGAGTCTATTAGTGGCTGGAGTGATCTCGACCACTACTTTAGTACCTTCCACTAGAGTCCACTAGTGGTTGTTGTACTCACCTCTTGAGTTAAGTCCACTGGACTCAAGTTAACTCACGTTAACTTGAGTTAGAAGGCTCTAGAGCTCTTTGGGCAAAACTCTCTTCCCATGCTCCCCATGGGAGTTGAACCCAAGACCTCCTCCTTCACAACCATGAGACTTAACCACTAGGCTAAGTGGATTACTTGAATATGAGAGCACATGACTTATGCTTGAGTCTACTCTTGAGATCTTTGGTCCTAGAGACGAGTGACCAAACGGTATCCAATTTCAGATCTGTCTGAAGCCGTCGGATCCCTAGACCATAGACTTACTTTATTACATTCTTCCCCCCTTGGGAAAGATTTTCGTCCTCGAAAATAAAGCTATATATATAACTGTAGGCAACCCCCGAGCCTCATGTTCTAAACTTGAAGAACATGCATTCATTCAATCAGGTTATTTACTTAGAAGCTTGAAAGTAAAAACCTTCTTTAGTTGGGACCAACTTAAAACTTGAAAGCTGGAAAACGTCGTTGGATTGTGGAAACTTTTTCCCATGTTGAATTTTCTTCAGTTCCATCCTTCCATTTTACTAAGCACTCTTCATACAAGTGGCTTCTTGTACGTTTATCTCGGGTGCGAAGTATCCTTTCAGGTTCATGAGGAACTGTTTCATTTACTAGAATAGGAAGTATAACTTGTTGTCCAACTAGATTATCTGAATCTGTTAGACTCTTCCTAAGTCGACTAACATGGAACACTGGATGAATCCAACTATCATCTGGAAGTTGTAGTTCATAAGCCCACAAACCAACTTTCTTGGTGATTGGAAAAGGACCGCAATATCTAGGCGACAACTTGGCGCATTGACCTGTCTTGAATTTTTCCGATCTTTCAGGGATACGAAGATAAACTTGATCGCCAACCTGAAAAGTAACATTTCTTCGCTTCGGATCGGCATAAGCCTTTGCACGATCTTGAGCTTTCTTTAGGTTTTCTTTAGCTAACTTGAGCTTAAAGTTCATGTCTTGAAGGAACTCTTGAGCTGCTTGAACTCGTTCATTATGAAGTCCTACTGCATAAGGAGATCTAGGCTGGAAACCATACATCAACATGAATGGGCTAAATTCAGTTGATGAATTCTTGGCACTATTATAGGCAAATTCAGCTAATGGAAGATAATCTTCCCAGTCAGTCTGTTTGGAAGTAACATAAGCTCTAAGTATGTCTTCCAATATCTGATTGACTTTCTCTGTCTGTCCATCCGTCTGGGGATGTTCAGCTATACTTAAACTTAGTTTAGTTTCAAGTCTACTAAAGACTGCTCGCCAAAAATGACTTGTAAATCGAGCATCTCTATCAGAAACTATGTCTACTGGAAGACCATAGAGTCTATAAAGTTGATTTACAAATATTTTTGCAAGTTCTGGAGTCTTATAAGTAGTCTTGACTGGTATAAACTGAGCAAGTTTAGTCAATCGATCAACTACAACCCAAACTGAATCAAAGCCCTTCTGAGTGCGGGGTAATCCAGAAATGAAATCCATGGAAATACTTTCCCACTTTCCTTTGGGAATTTCCAATGGATGCAGCAATCCTCCAACTTTAAGTCGTTCAAATTTATTTACTTGACATTTATGGCACTTAGATACATAGTTTTGCACATCTCGATGTAAACTAAGCCAATAAAAATGTCTTTTTACTAACTCATAGGTTCTGTTAATACCAGGATGTCCTGCACTTGGAGCATCATGGCATTCGAAAAGTACTTGATTTCGTATGTCCAAGGTACTTGGAACACAAACCTTACCTTTATAAAGCAAATATTCATCTTGGAGAGAATAGTGTTTAAACTTTCTTTCAGAAGTACTTGCTTCATTTTGTTTATCTTGTTCAGCTGCTTTCCATGCTTGACTGAAGCTTGGATCCTCTTTGCAGCTTCCTTTCAAAGTTGAAATAAATTCACTTTGAATTTGTACAAAACTTAGATTGTTCAGCATAGGCATCCGACTTAAGGCGTCTGCCACTGCGTTGAACTTTCCTTTTCTATACCTGAGTTCATAATCGAACTCTTGCAACTGCTCGGCCCACCTCGCTTTTCTACCTCTTAGATCAGGTTGGTTTGCAAACCACTTTATGCTCTCTTGATCAAAAACTATGGTCAGCTTTGATCCATATAGATAATGGCACCATTTCTTCAGAGCATTGATAATAGCGAACATCTCTCGCTCATAGGTAGAGTAATTTTGCTGAGCAGGACTTAGCTTTCTACTCTCGAAAGCTATTGGTCGACCATCTTGGCTTAGTACTGCTCCTATTGCAGATGAACTTGCATCTGTCTCTAATTGGAAAGGCTTGTTCGGATCTACAATTTGTAGAACCGGGGCCGAAGCTAAAGCAAGTTTCAGTTCTTGAAAACTCTTTGCTTGCTCTTCTTTCCAATTTAACTTCTGATGCTTCCCTTTGAGTTGATCAGTCAAAGGTACTGCAATCTTGGCATATCTAGCCACAAACTTCCGATAATATCCTGCCAATCCGAGAAAACTTTGTAATTCTCGAACCGTCTTGGGCTCAGGCCATTCAAGAATCGCTTGGACCTTTTCAGGGTCAACTTTGATTCCTTCCGCGGAAATAATATGACCTAAATACTTTACTTCTGGGGTAAAGAATTCACATTTTGACTCTTTACCGTAAAGTTTATTATCGCGAAGAAGTTGAAAAACTTTTTTCAAGTGCTCTAAGTGACTTTCATGATCTTTACTGTAGATCAGAATATCATCGAGAAAATCTACAACAAATTTTCCCAGATACGGCTTCAGCACTTGATTCATCAAAGTCATAAATGTTGCGGGTGCATTTGTCAACCCGAACGGCATCACTAAAAACTCGTAGTGACCAAACTTTGTTCGAAAAGCTGTTTTAGGAATATCATCATCTTTGATCCTGATCTGATGATAACCTTGGCGTAAATCAATCTTAGAAAAGACTGTAGCCCCTTTTAAACTATCGAAAAGATCTTCGACTAGTGGCATGGGATACTTGTTCTTTATCGTAAGATTGTTTAACGCCCTATAATCTACGCACAGCCTCATAGTTCCATCTTTCTTTTTCACTAGAAGGATGGGTGCTGCCCATGGAGACTGGCTTGGGCGGATAAATCCTTTATCCAAATACTCTTGGATTTGATTTTCTACTTCTTGATTCTGGACATAGGGGAGGCGGTATGGGTTTTGAGATTTTGGCTTGGTACCTGGAAACAGATCTATACTGTGATCAATGTTTCCACGAGAGGGTGGCAAGCCGTAGGGGAGTTCCTTAGGGAACACATCTTTAAATTCCTTCATTAAATTGTTAAATTTAACATGAACTTCTCGAGGAATAAAGGACGAGACATAAGAAACTTGATTTATATTATCAGAATCTATTACATCGGTGCCAAGGACAAGAAAAGCTTGAGTCCTGGCTTCTTTATTGACAAGTTTCTGAAGTTCAGTGTATGATATCAAAGGGATACTTGGAACATCATGCTCACCCTTGATTTTATACACTACACCGTCACGCTGGAATTCCAAAGTATTTGTAAAATAACACCTGGTCAATGAAGGACCTAGACTCCATAGCCACTCTCTCCCTAAAACGAGATCTACCCGATCCATGTTCATTATTTGGAAGTCCAAGGTATCTTTAAATCCTTGGATTTCTAGTTCCAAATTACATATCATTGTGTCCCAAACACGGGTGTCTTGACCGTGCATCATGGAGACAATGTATTTATGAGGAGATGGTTCCTGAGGAAGAGCCAGTTTTTTTACTAACGCATAATTGATAAAATTATGCGTAGCAGAATCATCCACCATTATCCGGATGGTGTGTCCTTTTACTGATCCATGCAACTTGACCAAATCATGTGGACCAAACTCTTGAGGTTGCCACATGTTTTTGGAGATTTGACATGAATGGGTACTGTCGCAGTGCATAATCTGAACCTTCTTTGCACTAGAACTTGCATCCAAGTCCAAAGAGTGAATCAGATTAATTTGCTGCTTACCCTTTCTTTCTCTTCCGACTGGACAGGCACGGCTTCGATGTCCAGGCTTGAGACATTTAAAGCACAAATTTTCTTTTTGCGCTTTATCATGATCTTCTGGAGAAAGGATGTGTCTAAAAATACGAGGTTTCTTAGACACTCTTTCATTAGATCTAGTCCCTTTGCCCTTACGCTTAAAGTTATTCTTCTGGGAATAACTGCTTTCCTGCGGGACATCCAAACGTGAATTGTCCTCATAAATCTGTGCGACCTTAATCGCCTCTTCAAGGGATTTAGGCGCATGCCTCTTAACTTCACTTCGAATTCGCTGGTTAAGTCCTCTGACAAAACCGCGAAGTCGATGGAAGTCATCTAAATTCTTTAACTTCAGAATTACATCTCTGTATTCTGAAATATACACCAATAGCGGTCTACCCTTCTGCTGAATTTTATCCCAAGCTTCCCAATTGCGTTCCTCCTCATTCTCGGGGAGAAACTCTTTCTTGAAAAGATGGGAAAATTCATTCCAAGTGGTGGGTTTCTTGTGAGTCTCAGAGAGACTCATCCACCATGTATAAGCTTTCGGTCCTAGCGACAAACTGGCTTCTACTACTCTCACATGATCCGGGGTATGTTTGAGTTCATGGACATCTTTCCATTTCTCTAAGAAAGTCAAAACCGCGTCCTTATTCCTATCCTTATCCTCTCCAGAGAAATAAGGAGGACGGATCTCCTTTCCCAAGGAAAGATCCACAGGGCGGTTATGAGTTTCTAACATACCTACCGAAGCAATGCACAAGGGAGTAGAAGACGCTAGACTCAAACGGCTCATACTTCCCGCTAAAGGAAACATGTCTATTTGGGGAGAGGATAATCCCTTATCCTTTTCCATCCTAACAGACATTGGTGAAGTTGCGATCGTATCTGTGTGACTACCTAAAATAGTCTTACTGAAATCCTTAGGCGTCTGAAGTAAGTTCAGAATGGCCTTAAGGTGATCCTGGATTCCATCAACAGATTGACGGAGTACTGCAACCTCATCCGGAACACTGGACAACCGTCCAAGCTTTTGCTCAACTAGCAACATCCTACTCTCCATATCTTTCCTCTCGTTTAGAGTAGTGATTGATTCCCCTTTACTCGCAAATTCCTCAACGTCTAATGCTACAATCGTCGCTGATTCTATTTTAGATGCATCAGACGCATGACTAGTATTTGAAACCATAGGTGCAGATGAATGCAATGCACGTGCAACTATTGGTGGTCTAGGCATGAATGAGGATGTTACTAAAATAGGAGCAGAAACAAACACTGACGTACTAGTAGTACTCGTAAGCGAAACGTGGCTAGAAGTCCCCTCCATCGCACACAAAGCGTTATTAAACTTACTAAGTATTCCTAACGCAAGTGGTGTGTGCAACAAAATCAAAAGAGCTATGCAAGAATATGACAAGAAATAGTCCCTGATGATTTGGTCCGTTGAGGTCGACTTGATTCTAGCCGAGAGTGCTAGAATTATGACGAAGATAGGCCTCCGGATCTTCACTCCACAGCTCCACTTCCTTCAAGCTTTGCTCAATCTTTGGTTCTCCTTGTTTGTTTCTTTGGCTAAAAGCAAAATAATCCTCTGGTTCCAGGCTGCAAGAACTGATTTGGCTCCTTGGATGGTTGAGAGAACTTGCTTCCTTGGATGGAGAGAATTTGGCTTGCACTTCAGCTCTGATCACTGTTTTAGTAAGATTTCTTCTGCAATAGATGATAAGGAAAACGCCTTGGCGCCTTGGTCAAAGCAATCGGCTCTTAAACTGTGCACGCGGGTTCGATTCCCACAGACGGCGCAGCGCGTGAAGCTCTTTTTTTGTTTCTCTTTTTGGCTCCTAATTGTAGCCTTCTACAGCGCCAAGCAACGAAGAATGTTATGCGGGAGAACCATACGCACACGACGGTTTGGTCTTGTGGGTAGAGCAGCAGCCTCCAAACGGAGGGGCGCGGGTTCAAATCCTGTATGGCTCACAGTAGAGGTTGTTGAAGCCTTTGGTAATCGACTCCTTAGCTTCTCTTTTGTCTGCGCCCGCAAAGAGAGTGACGCCTGCCCGCAAACTTGAGAGAAGTATGCACACATGGACTTATGAGCAAGATGATGAGGATAAGAGCTATGGAGAGAATGAAGCTCTGATACCAATGCAACAGCGTAACGACTGGAAATACTCATGAATGAATGACTCTCCTCCCAACCTTATGCCTGTATATATAGCTACTTGAACTAATGAGGACCACAAATGTAACTAGAGTCCACAAGTGCATGTGCAATCTCCTCCACTCCTTTCATATCCACCACTAGAGTCTATTAGTGGCTGGAGTGATCTCGACCACTACTTTAGTACCTTCCACTAGAGTCCACTAGTGGTTGTTGTACTCACCTCTTGAGTTAAGTCCACTGGACTCAAGTTAACTCACGTTAACTTGAGTTAGAAGGCTCTAGAGCTCTCTGGGCAAAACTCTCTTCCCATGCTCCCCATGGGAGTTGAACCCAAGACCTCCTCCTTCACAACCATGAGACTTAACCACTAGGCTAAGTGGATTACTTGAATATGAGAGCACATGACTTATGCTTGAGTCTACTCTTGAGATCTTTGGTCCTAGAGACGAGTGACCAAATGGTATCCAATTTCAGATCTGTCTGAAGCCGTCGGATCCCTAGACCATAGACTTACTTTATTACAATCTCTATAGCAAGCCTCCATAAATCTAGGAAAAAATTGGACCATCTTTAGAATTATGTTTCATCCATGCAAGGCTTCAAGGAAGCCATTGATTGATCCTTTCCTCAGTGCATGTGTGCCATATAGTTTCAGTCCGTTTGCATGTGACTAGTTTTTGAATGTCGGAATTTTAAAGTCAACTTCTTATTAGCTTGTGTGTGTTCATGTTCTCCGATAGAAACTCATCCATGTCAAATTCCCAAAGAGCATGCCATCCAAAGAATACTTCATGAGCAGCCAAAAACTAGACTTCTTCATTCTCCTCCATCTGGATTGTTTCTATATATCTTCATTTCGAGCCAAAAGATAAAACAAAATGTGGGATGAATGAACTATGTTAGTCCACAATGATCTCAGTGAGGGTCATGAATCTCCTCTAAAGTTTCCCTATATCTCAGTGAATGTCTGCTACAACTCGTCCCCTATTTCAACATCATGAAATAATGCTCTATGTCTCTTGTCATTTGTTGTAATTCCTCAACCTTCCTTCATGCAATTTTCACCTTAGTTGTATGCATAACCTTTATGCAATTTTCACCTCAGTTGTATGCATAATAAAGAAGTTATCTATAGATGTTCCACCTTCACACGGAGTAATTGCGAGCAAATAACAATGAATCCTCCAATCGTTTTAGCTTTTACACTTCAAGAGCGATAAACGGTTGTTTGTTGATTCTAGCACTTGTAATTCCTTGATAACAAGCACCAATATTTTCCCTCCATCACAAGAATATGCATATGAAAACCCTACATCATTCCCTTTCTTTGTTCTAAATAATATGAGTCATAGCAGAGAGAGTTGCATGAGATCTTGATGCCATGTAAGCGCAACCTTTATTTCCTTCTCTTCTTTTTTTTTACAGAATTGTAAACTTGTAATATTTTTGCCAATCCAAGCTTTGTCTATCTATTGACACCTTTTGTTGTAGCTTCATATATCTATCATCTTCTGCTCTTCCACCTTTGCTCATAAAGAATCAATTCATGTGAACAAAATCCATTCAAATCTAACCATCTACCATACTCAAATATGTTGAGTTCTTCAATCACAAGATCATACAGTATAAAAAAAAATAACAGAAGGGATTTTTTCAAGATCAAACTTGCCCATGTTTGATGGCATCAACCTCTATCATTAAGGATTCATCGATTTCATTCCAGGAGCTCCTCTTTGAATCGGTTACTAATCTTCTTACTTGATAATCTTCATGGGGCTCTTTCATGAATTGTCCAACTACTTTTATATCTTCTCAGTATATTAATCTTCTTTGTCACAACAAAAACAATTGACCATGATTTGACCTTCAAAAGATGGGCATTTCAAGTACATAAACTTGCAATCCCCAAATCAGTGTTTGGAAAAGATGAAGCATTGCTGACCCATAATAATTCCAACTATGTCTCCTCTCTACATGAGGTTATTTCTTCATGAATGAAGAATCCTCCTCAGTACACTTCCTTTGTGTGAAAAATGATTCCTCATATTATCTTCCTTTTTTCCACTAGTCTAGTGTAAAGTCTTGTCTTAACTTGTGCCTAATTCCTAGTCTTCAAAAGAAAAAAGAAAGAACCTCCTCATGACTTGCATGCGCACCAAAAAGAAAACCACTCTATGAGATGATCAGACCTTCTCCAAAACTATACGAGTTCTATTTCTTGTAGCAATCAAAAAACTGAACTCCAAATGAGAGATGCACTGCTTTCTTAGAGAGTTTTGTCCCCATATAAGCTGCTAAGCCTTTCAATTTCTTCCTGTTCACCCATAAGAATGTCTTCCATGGTGGAAGAAGATGTTTGTAGAGTAAACATTCTCTCCTAGCACCATGAGAAACCTCCATTTTATAATCAATCCCAAACTTTAAATCTCTCTTCTAACACCAAGAGAGCCTTCATTTCATCTTTCCAGAGCCTTCCTAGAAGAAACAAACTCAAGAACGAGTGATTCATTGCAACACGCAAACTATATAACTATAAGGGAACAATTCAATAGGCAAACATAGAGAAAACACAACCTCATACAGAGCTCGGGTTCAATTTCTTCTCGCTCTTCTTGCTCGATCTTTTTGGCACCTTCACTTGCCTTAGAAGGTAATTTTTATCATCGCCCTTAATAGGGTCAAAATAGAGATCCAATCCAAGAAACGATGTTGATAGAACGCGAACATACACTCAAAGCCCTGAATATGAGTGTACAATTTAGGACAAGCTTGCCACATATGTTTCTTTATAAAAAATAGTACATTGGGCTAACTTTTCACCTTTAAAACCATAGAAAAATCTATTATTAAGTATTCTTTCCCTTTTAAAATTTCCATTGAGCTAACATTCAGCCTTATTTTTTGCGCTGATCCCTACCCGAGAGGTTGTGAGTTCAAATCTCCTATAGCTCATTACATTGATATTAGAGCATAGAAGTAGGTTTAGGCAAGGTAGATTGACCCAATGACCTCTAAGAAAGGCACTTGAGAACTCTATCATGTGAAAGGGTACTAAGGTAGAAGGCGACACTTTTAGAACTCTATCCAATAGAGATTTTGGTGTATCTCTCAATCCATAGATTGGACTGAGCTTTATAGGATACCATTGGAAATCTCTCAAAATGGGCTCTGAGATTCTTGTGAGCAAGGTTGAAAGTGTGAAGTACTTTTGAAACCTTGGGTGGCACTTGATTGAGGGTTCAAGATATCGCACATGGGTGAGAACAAGGTTCAAGGTACAAAGGTTGAGCACAAGGTTCAAGACACCAAGGTTGCAAACAAGGTTCAAGAAACTATGGGAGGTTGAGGATGTCAATTCAAGATACCGAGGGATTTTAGGAATTGATCACTTAGTCTAGAGGGATACATGAGTAGATCATTATGGACAATGATTAACTAAGGGGGGAAGAATGTAATAAAGTTATAGGTATGAGATGGTTGAACTATAGCCTTGATAGGTAGGAGATGGTTGAACTAAACTCTAAGAGGGAGGATAAGGAAATAATCTTCAACCATGGCTTTTGAGGCAAGTGGTCACCCCATCACACTCCTACCGGAGAGGTTATGAGTCCATATCTCCTCTAGTTCATTACAAACAAGGTCTTGTTCAGATTCACTTATCATATTGATATCTTCAAGCTTATTCTTATAATCACTACGATTAGACTTTTCATGTATTAGATTTCCTTAATCTTTTTCTAATCTAAATCTACACTCCTCAATATAGTGACCAAGTATCTCACCATAAATTTTGTTCTCTTTCTTAAAGGTCCTTTTCAGATTAAGTATAGAGCTCTTAGATTCCTTGGAATCTTTAGTGGAATAAGAGTTATTACCTTTGTGACTATTGGAGCTAGAACTAAAATTTGAGGAATTATCCATATTCTTCTCTTTATCCTTCCATTTGCTACCTTTGTCTTTAATCTTAGTAGAGAGGGCTATGTCTTGCATGGACTCTTGCAAATCTAGGTTTATACTAGATGTTGTTTCTTACAGAAACAACTTTTGTAGTTTTCTTAAAGTCAAAACAATGTGAGTGATGGAAAGGTAAAAGTTCTTGATCATGAAGATTCATATCTATGTTCATGGATCGATCCACTACATCCTCGATTCTCGATAAGTGGTGTTGGATACTTTTAGGCTAGTAGTGTGATTTATTGTAAAGCACATAATTTTGCTGAACCATTTCAATGAACGTATGAAACATATCAATTACATATAATTATAGAGATGATCCATAGTATACCAAACAAACAACTATGAATCACCGCGCAATACAGAACACAAGAACCACTGTGAAAACATCACTTATATGATACCGAACTTTGAATAACTTATCAACATCTGTCGGATTAGCCTAGTGGTTATTGAATTGACAATAACCAAACTTAGAAACAAAGATTAACCAAACTATAAAGAATGACAAAAATAATAACAATCCAACTAGAACAATAATTTACTCTAAATCTATCACAACTGATCCTCCTAGAGGGACCGAATCGGTGCCGACTCGTCATGTTGGACTCTCAATCATGCGAGGTTTTTATGTATAAGACTCTTCGAACAATTAAACCCTTCACCGAAATGGTTTAGCAAAATTATGTGTTTTTATAATTAATCACACTGCCGGCCTAACAATACCTTCCTCCATCCTTAGGTCATGTAACTACTTCATAAATATTGCTGTCTAGGAGTTTGTGGTAAATAGAAGAGATCCTCAAGTTTGCTCCTTCTTTGGATGTTGTACAAGGACACAAATGAGGTATTAAAAATATGAGATAAATTAAATGAAATGGCTCTTCAACATACTTATAAAGATGGACTTTCATATAAAATGCCTTATTTTAAGGAAAGCTTTGGTACTTTTAGGGCTCTCATTAGGTTGTTGCGTTTCCTAAGTTCACCCAGCATGCTTTGATTCACTTGTTCATAGCCTCAATCATTCTCTCTCTCTCTCTCTCTCTCTCTCGCTCTCTCTCTTTGGCTTTCAAAACACACGTTACACAGGGATTGCCAAAGGTGTACATTAGGCAACGAGTTTGAATACATCTTGTCGTAATCTCAAATGCTAAGGATGTATCTAAATCAAGTGTAAGCGAACAGTCTCTCCAATGATTTTTTGTGTGTGTTATCTATTGGGTATACATGAAGCACTACGTGCTGCTTTCAAGTTGCTCAAAGTGCCACCAAATCATGTGGTGTTGAGCATGTCGTCCCAGCTACTAAAGAGCAACTTTCATGGGATGAAAGAAATGTAGAGGCAGCAATTCTCGATTGAGTGAATGGACTTGTTTTCTAGTTAGTACTTAGACTGTTCAAAAATGGCCCTCTATTTATCATATATTTTTATGAACTCCCGATAGGATGCTCACTACAAGAAGAAGCTTATGGGAGATCCTAGAGCCTCTCTCTCTCTCTCTCTCTCTCTCTCTCTCTCGCGCACACACATACGCTAGACCTCCAAGGTATCACAGGTAATTCACACAGTTATGTGACAAGATGTATTTCATAAACAATACAATCATTTGACAAGCTGTACTTCATACCAGACCTCCTAGGTATCACAGATAATTCAAGCAATCAGTTGACAAGCTGTACTTCATAAACAATACAATCATTTGACAAGCGGTACTTCATACCAGACCTCCTAGAAATCACAGATAATTCACACAATCATTTGACAAGCTGTACTTCATAAACAATACAATCATTTGTCAAGCTTTATTTCATAGAAAATGTTTGTGTGGACATCAATCAATGGATGATAACCAATTGGAGACGTTTGAAAAGTACATGAATACATTGGCTGTCTTTGGTGTTCAGGAAAATTTGTTCACTGCCATTGAGACAGCTTTGAAGCAAAAGGAATTGAAGTTTGAGTAATAGCACAAATCTGTAGTGGTATTAAACAGTTCAAATGGATGTATTGTAAGTATGTTTCCAACCAGACAGACAGCCAGCCATACGCCGGAAAAGGCTGCATGCGGTGACCCAGCCAGTCACGAATGTTTGCAAGCCGTCTATCAAATCTTGGAACGTGACGACAGTGGGAGCTGACTTCTTTGCAGCATTTGGGGTGGAGCGCTGTCGTTTTAGATCGCGCTCTTTTGCATAGCCCATGCAAAGCTTTCGTTTCGACTCCGCCATCTTCTGTTCATGACCTAGAACTGCCCTTTCGGGACCACTCGAGTCCAATGATCTTTTGTGCAGATGATGCTCACTTTTCATTCCAACGTCTTGCCTGGATAGTGTTGAAGAAGAAGACGATTGGCGCCTGACTCGCGGATCCAAAGCAATATGCATCTTCTTCTTATCTTCTTCTGCTGGTTGCGGCGCCAGAGTGAATGCCTTATCTTCTGGTGCTGTACGTGGACAGTTTTGGGTATCTCTGAAGCTTTTCTCGGTTTTTCCGGGTGGCGTTTGCTGATGATGATGTACTGTCACATTTGGTTGCTTCGCTTCCACCACTTCACCTGAGCTGCTTCTGGTTTTCTTTAGGTTCGCTAAGTAAAGTGCCTTCCATGAGCTCACCAGCTTCTTCGAGATTTGGCTTACGCAGGTGGCTGGGTGTTTCGTGAGCTGATTAACCGTTCTTCCAATCTTTGTGGTCTCTAGAAGCTTGCAAACGTCTTCGCAACAAGAGTCTACCATCACTTCCTCTATCAGCAATAGCGAATCCTTGATTTTCCGGTTTTCTTCGTCCTCATTCTCAGCCCCGAAAGCCCTCAGAACCTCGAGTTCTTCTCTGAGCTTCATCAAACGGTCGTGCGAGGCCTCGTATGTACCAGTCGCCATTGTATCTGCGCAGTATTCCTTGGATCTTTTGCGCTCTCTCGGAAACAGGGTCTGCGTACTGATTGAATGACATACTGCACAGTTAGTTTTATTTATACGTTGAGAGGACGCACGAAGCACATTCTTTTCACACTGCCGGAAATTAAGAGTTCTATCTCGATTAAGAGTCCTTATCATTCGAACTCTTTTAAACATTCATTTCATAAAAGTGCTACATTTTTAAATTCCAAAAAAGTGTAAAATGCCACATCATCAAGTTTGTGCATCCTCATGAATTTAAACATTTACTTTACTTTTAAGAAAAGTCTCATTTTCATCCAATCAACTTCATCCACTTGTCATGTGTGTGCGTGTGTGTACTACTAGTGCAATGCCACTACCATGGCAGAGCTTATCACAACACACACACACACGCAAATCCAATGGCCGGCATGAGATAAACCCTTCCCCAAGTAAGAAAGTTACTCTTGTTTCTAGCCTTTGACTTTGGTTGATGCTCATCATAGGATCAAATTGCAAATCCAATGGTTTAGAAAAAACCTTCCTAACTATCAATTTACGGCCTCCTCTAGACTTCATCTCACCTCACACTAAGAGACCTATTGATTTGTAGCATGGTCACATAGATTCTACGCAAAACGGGAGACTTCAAAATAGAGCTTCATGAGCATATGCCTATGAAAATGACCCATTCTTTTGAGTATATTTCAAAAGTAACATTTTGGAGCTTTATCGTTTTGAATTTTTAGCCACAAAGTTCATGGTCTTAAAACTCCTCCCAAAAATAAAGTTCCCAATTACGGGAGAAAAATGAACCATGCATGGGCCTTGTAAGGATTTCTAATGTTAAGGGACTAACTCTAAGCTTGTTCTTGCTTGAGGGAGCAAGTGCATTTAATAGAGCACTTTTTAATAGGCTAGACTAGGCCTTTTTTTAGCGCCAAGCATGGTCCTCTCTCTCTTCTGTAAAAGAAAGAGGAGTGATTCCACTTTACACATCATCAAATCCATCCATCTTTGTGAATAGTTAAATGACATTTTTTTGAAAAGTCACATATTTAGTTATTGTTTACTAGGAAGGGCCCATTTCGTAATATACATGTGAGAAGTTACTTTTTTATATGGATTTTTTTAATAAAAATCACTTAAAATAGTAACTTTTTTAGACTCCCTCCAAAAAATAAAGTGTCATATCATCAAACTTGTAACTTTCATTACCCCAAAAAGTACATTTTTCACATTTTCATCATTTTCACTCACGTAGAATGGAAACCCTCACCTTGACCCATACACATATCAAAAAATTAGTTTTCTCTATGTACATATACTTCTTATTCCATTATACATGTTATTTTGATTCTCTTCTTAGTCTATTATACAGTTATATAAATATGCAAGGAAAAACATGTTATATTTGTATGCAAGGAAAAACACTTATTAAGAGTCCTATCTTGATTAAGAGCTATATTAAGAGTTCTATGTCTTCTAACCTTCAGGGTGTGAGATGGCATACTGTCAATACCTTTGAGAAAAAAATCCGAGATTAAAGAGGGATGTGTAATTTCATATCACACTCAATAGGAAGTGGTGTCTGGATTGGTTTTGCTTGAGGTGGAACTTTGTGTTCCAATCCCTTTTGGCACCCCCTCATCGAGATAAAAACATGTGTGCTTATGTGGCAAATCATACACCGTGGAATCTCAACCAATGTAACAACTAATAAAATTTGTGGGGTCCCCCGGTGGTGCAAATGATGCCTTCGTGGCTTGGAGGACTTGGGACACCTCTTCTATTCGTGCCCCAAATCAATACCGGTCTAGCAGGCCTTGAGAGAATCATGTTCTTACAAGGACAACTGAACTAGAAGCAAGCTTTGTTGGGTGAAGCAATCGGCTAATTGTTAGTATTATGGAATGCTCTAAGAGCAAGGACTCTGTGGAAAATATGGAAAGAGAGGTTTATAGTCAACTTTGGAAGCCCTCCTAAAGAATGTTCAATTGAAAAATCTCTTTTCCTTTTAAGCAAAAGAATTTCCAACTTTAATAAGCCCTTGCCCTTCAGACATCATAAAGTGTTCTTCCTAGAAAGCAACAAGATCAAAACCAAGTGAGCCCCACATGAGGGTGATGAGAGAGTTATCAACCTTCTTTATAACATTCTCTAGTAATCTATAAATAACCCTGGCTTTATAAGATATGGGGGGTCCCATGCGTGTTAGGCGCGTTCACTTGTACAACTATAATTTCAATTAATTAACGTTTCGAAGAGTAAGCTTATGCCGACTTTCCTCAAAAACAAAAAAAAACACTATTTGTTACATCGTTAAGGGGCTTCAAGAGTAATTACCTTCATACTTACTCATTTCCTAAGTCTTATTTTCAATTAGTATTGCAATTGATTCTTCATTCGAACTCTTTTAAAGATTGATTTCATAAAACTGCTACGTTTTGAAATTCCAAAAAGTCTAAAATGCCACATCATCAATTTTGTGCATCTTAATGAATTTAAACATTTAGTTTACCTTTTAAGAAGAGACGCATTTTCATCCATCAACTTCATCCACTTTTCATGTGTGTGCGTGTGTGTACTACTGGTGCAATGCCACTTATACCATGGAGAGATTACCACAAAACACACACACAAATCCAATGGCCCACATCACATAAACTCTTCCCCAATTGAGAAAGCTACTCTTACTTTTAGCCCTTCATTTTGGCTAATACTCACATAGGATCAAATTCCAAATCCAATGGCTTAAAAACAACTTCCTAGCTATCCATCTACGGCCTGCTATGCATTTCATCTCACCTCAAACTAAGGGACCTATTGATTTCTAGCATTGTCACATGGTTTCTCCTCAAAATGGGGGCCTTACAAAATACAACTTCATGAGCATATCCCTATGAGAATGGCCTATTCTTTTAGTATATTTCAAAAGTAACATTTTGGAGCTTTATCTTTTTGAATTGAGTGGCAATAAGGAGTTTTATATTCACCAAGCAGGGAGAATTTGAACACATAACCTCAATCACACAAAGGAAGTGTTTTACCACTACACTATCTCTTTGTGTTGTCACTCTAGTTCTCTTTTCTTATATTTAACACAACTTTCATCTCTTTCTTACTTTTTCAATTCCCAAGAACAACCCTTCCTTTTACATTTTAATTCAAGCAATCTCAAAACTGTTTTTACATATCTAACAAGAGGGTTTTGTTCTCTACATACCATGGACCCTACAAAAACCATGAAGGATTTCCGTGAGTCACCTCTACCTGAGGTAACACTCGAGCAATAGCTCGAACTCCTGCGACACGAACTTTGAGGCACTCAAGACAAGATTCGACAATGCAACAAAGTGCTCTAAAATATGCAATCTGATGAAGATAACCTTACAAGTGTGGTAAACACTATTGTCTCTACCCAATGGGATGGTAGTCATTCCAAGATCGATGTTAAATTAATTAGCAATTTCTACGGTTTGACGACTGTAAGGATGGCCCTTTAGTTCTTTCATGGTTATCACAATTTGACGATTTTATACTGATGAAACATATGCTAAAAGTGAAAAAGTCGAATTTCCCACTAACTATCTAGTAGGAAAAGCTCAGCTCTGCTGGAATTTCTTGCATCATAGTACAGATCGTCCAACCACAATGGAAAGCTTTCCAAGATAAAGTGAATGATTCTTTTCTTCCTCCTCAATATCATTTACATGTTCGACATGCATGGAAAACCTTAACATGGAAGGAGGGTGACATGGTCACTACCTACATGGAGCGGTTCTGGCAAAATTACATATTGGTTCGAATGCTCGAAGATGTATCGGAGGATAGCTTGCAACATAAATACAAAGATGGTTTGGAGGCAAAAACCAAGCCAAGCTTCACATCCTACAACCTACAACCCTTAACGAGGCTATCTCTTTTGCCTATGATGCAGAGAAGGAATTCTAGTCCATAACCAAGTCAATGTGTACGACAACCACATCAACTACCACTTTTTGTTAAACCCATGTTTCCTATGAGGCGTAATTTTAATGCCCCATCTTATGCTAGTTTTCCTCATCCTGCACAGTCCAATTACTCAATTGCACTTGTTGCTTCATTTCTCCAACCTACCAAACCACCTACCCTCCAAACTTCAGCGGTGATGCCCAATTGAAGTGACCACATATCACCTGCTGGAATTGTGGTAAACTTGGACATACAAAAATGAAGTACCGATTGCGACCTCTTCACATGAAACCAGCTACAAGCTCAATTGCAAAAACATGGAGGCCCATAATGAAGATATTCCTCTTGTTTGGACAAAGGAAGCATTGGAGAAGGACTTAAGTACCTTGGGTAACAATATCTCAATTCATTCTTTACTTTGCATGCAAGGTACTATCAATAACAAGTTAGTTTAAAATTTTACTTGACGATGGTAGTTCATATGATTTCATTTCACATTTATTAGTACAAGAACTTAAATTAAAAAAATTTCCTTCCTTGTATAAAATGAAAGTTGCATTTCAAGGTAGTCGTTATAATGTAACATGAGAAGTGCAAGATGTTACGATTAGCATATGCCCATATGTAGTTGCACAAACATTTTTAATTGCACCTTTGCAATCTATGATGTTATACTGGGTATGCCTTTTTTTCATCATTATAACCCACGCATTGACTACCATACACATACCTTTCACTTTGAATTTAAAGGTCAAATCATTACTTTGTCTGCGCACGACATGATTTCCAGCTATTTCCATTTATTAGTCATACTTAAGTAAAAAGTGCATTAGGAAAGGATTCAATTCATGCATTGTTTTTGTCAATGTCATAAATACACTTCCCAATGCACATAAACCTTTCATGCCTACTTATAAGGATGTTTTATGTCTGATTATCCCTTTGAACTATCACGATCGCTAGTATCCTTTGACCATAGCATAGACTTAATTCCTGATACTTGTCTGCCTCATAAAGCACCTTATAGGCATGGCCCACTACATCAAAAGGAAATAGAAAACCAAGTAATCAATTAGGTGTGATCATTTTACATGCCAAGTCATTTAGACTTTTACAAGAGATAAAATGGTAATAACACATAGGCAAGTGTTCCTATGGTTTTAGCTTCTCATAGTGATATCCTTCAAGGGTTCCAAGCTAATCTTCCAAGGTTCCAAGCCAAGTGTGAAGGCTTGAAATGCACCAACATCCATCACTACACATGATGAATACACAAAATAAAGAAAGTAAATATACTTACAATTGATCTTGAGCAACTTGGTAGCGGTCACCAATCATGTCTCTTAGAGATCTGGCTCTCCACAGATTCGTAGTTGCCTCTCCTCATGCTCAAACTAATAAACATGCAAAGAAAAGTCTATGACTGGTCGTTTCCTAGCATGCCACTTTTTACTTAGGACTACATCAAA
>CM035436.1:68262140-68274640 GCA_020310875.1 Ceratopteris richardii
GGTAGAGGTATGTCCCAATCAATCAAATAGAAACGGCAAAGGAAGGATTGCTCCTTTTATTAAAATTTGATACCAATCTAGACCTATGTCCAAAGTTTTTATCAATGGAGGTTCTAGAGCTAATATTTCCACTTTACCCATTTGCCGTTGTATGGGGTGGACAAAAATTCAACCTACTCCTTTCTACATTAGTATGGCTAAACAATCTTGAGTACAACCCATTGGGTTATTTAAGGATATTCCCATATGGATACAATAAGTTGCATTCAATGCTACATTTGTAGTTATTGAATTGTTAGGGAAACGGGATGATTATAATTCCAACAAGATTGGGGACACCTATCCATAACTTTTTGTAAGGGCATAAAAGATATTTCATACCATTGGGTGATAAATAGGCCTACTCCAAGGCCTAGCTATTGACCATTACAGAACTTGGAAATATGCTTGACGGCCTGGGGGAGGAAGAGGAAGCTCCAATTTCTTGAAGATAATAAAAATCTTTGGTTAGCTTGTTTTATTGATATTCCAAAAGCTTTAGCACAATCTCAAGGTTTGGAGCCTCTTACAAGTATGGTTGGATGGGAAAGAGTCTAGGATTAACTTTTATTAATGACAATTTTATCCTACCTATTGAAGATCTTTTGAGAAAAATAGTATATAGGTGCAAATGGATCAGTTGCAGTCCATTAATTTGGGTCCCAATGATAAACCTCAGTTGATTGAAGTTTGTATGAATTTGTTAGCATTGTTTTGCAGTGATTTGGTTGCCTTGTGTTGAGATATCAAGCTCAACATGTGATGATCCAGGATGACACGTACCAGTTTTTTTTTCTCTGACATGTATAGTAGTCACGCCGGTATATGTCAGAGTGATGGCACCTTTGTTCCTTGTCAGCTCACTCATTCGTGGACATTAGGTTTTTCCTTATGTAATGATCTTTATATATTGCACTTGTTGTATTCTTGTTTTTAGGTCATTCTTGTACATTCCTTTTTATGTAATAGAAGAACAAGAAGAAGATGATCATTCTTCATTGCCTCAATCTGTTTGTGTGCTTCTCCTTGAGAGTGAGAGTGTGTGTGAGAGCTCTCTTCCTTATCTCCTTCCTCGTGACATGGTATCAGAGCCAGTGTGGGGCAACGGTGAAGAGTACATAGCAAGGCATGGAGAAAACGTGATTTACAAATGACATCCGTTTGCTACGAGAATCGGCATGAAGGTAGAAGACCTCAAACGTTTCGGAGCCATCTCGAGCTCCGTTTTGAGCCCGCAAGGTGGGGCCCACAGAAAAACTAGGTCAGTTTCAGAAACTGTAACTTGCGTTGTGTTCGGCAACACTCATATATTCCAGATCCAAAATTTCAAGTGATTCTGTGTACTGTTGATATACGAAAACTGTGTTTTTCTGAGATTGAATTGTCACTTCATAGTGCGAGAGTGTTCAAGCATAAGTGATGCTTGTAGTGTTTTGCAGTGTTGTGAATTGCTGCAGAAATGGAAAACGCAAATGGAATGAGTCAAATTATGAGCGATAAGCTAGACAAGAACAAATTCCATGCTTGGAGATTTAGAATGATGAATTTCCTGATGGGAAAAGGCTACTGGAAGTACATCGTAGGAGAGAATGAAAATGCTTCGCAGTTACCAGAAAGGAATCGGACTGCAGATCACATAAGAGCATATGAGGAATGGAATCAAGGAGCATGAAAGGTAATGTACTGGCTATCTATTAGCATACAGAATAGCATGATTGGACACATACAAGATGCCAAGACTCCAAAAGAGGCTTGGAACAGTTTGGTCACATTGTATGAGACCAATACAAAGGCATGGAAATTGCAACTCAAGAACGAGCTGCATACATTGGAGAAGAAGAGCATGTCGGTAAGTGACTACACCTTGAAAATCAAAAGCATATGTGAGTCACTTGCATCTATTGGCGTGAATGTAGATGATGAGCCAAAGAGGTCGCAAAAATTTCCAAAGATATAATTCAAGTAATGATAGTAAAGGATGCTAGAATTGTGGTAAACCTGGACAGTTTGAACGTGATTGCAGGTTGAAGAATCAAAATAACAGAAGGCAGCAAAACAACTATGCATCCACAAGTGCAGATGATTCTAAGAAGCTCTTCATGGTTCAACACCACATGATGAATACGATGTCTGCTAGTATTTCGAAATCGAATGATAATGTCTGGTATGTTGACTCAGGTGCTTCAAATCACATGACCAGTCATGCAGAATGGTTTAGTAGTTTGCAGAAAATGCCAGTTCTTGGATATGTTGAAACAGGTGATGATACGTCGCATCCTATTGAGCATACAAGAAACATAGCATTGTCTATGGAGGACAGGAAGGTAAAACATCTTGGTGATGTGTTGCATGTTCCAAATATAATAAAGAATCTGGTTTCTGTTGGACAAATGGTTGACCAAGGATTACAAGTCAGGTTCAATGGTGATGGATTATATGTGGAAGAGTACAAGCAGGATGGACGATTGGTTGATAAAGGAAACAAAGTGGGTAGGATGTTCACCTTAAATGTGCAGATTCCTGAAATGAATGCGGCCATGTTAGCAAAAGGTGCAAGAGTTATTGCAGATATAGAGATGTGGCACAAACCGATTGTACATGCAAACTTGCAAAGGCTGAAATTGATGCAGTCAAAGGAGATTGTCCATGGACTACCAAATTTCAAAGTTGCAGAAATGCAAAAGGTATGTATAGCATGTCAATTTGGTAAACAGTCAAGAGCATCATTTCCACATGACAAGCATGTTAGTGAGAATGTACTAGAAGTAGTACATATAGATGTGTGGGCTCCAGCAAAGACCACATCTATGGGTGGTTGCAGGTTTTATGTTACTTTCATTGATGACCATGCATGCAAAGTATGGGTATATTTCATGAAAGAGAAGAGCGAGGTGTTCACTCACTTCCAGAATTTTAAAGCTATGGTGAAAAGCACACAGGGAAGTACATTCAGACATTAGGATCTGATGGAGGAGGTGAATACATGTCAAATGAATTCAGCAATTTTCTAAAAAATCATGGAATTCGACGTTAGTTTTCATGCACGTACACACCACAACAGAATGGTGTTGCTGAATGCAAAAATAGACATATTACAGAAATAGCAAGAGCATTGATGGCTGAGAATATGCCTCATTGTTATTAGGCAGAAGCTGTGCATACTGTTGTATACATCATGAACAGAACTTCGATTGCTACTGTACATCAAGTTACACCTGAAGAGAAATTTACAAGTAAAAAGCCAAACTTAACACATCTCAAAGTTTTTGGCTATATTGCATATGTACATGTCCCAGATGAATTGAGGACGAAGCTTGATCCAAAGGCAGAAAAGTGTGTCTTCATTGAATACTCCCTTGAGCAAAAGGGATATAAATATTATAACCCACTCACATGATATGTAAAGGTGAGCAGAGATGTGGTATTTGATGAAATGTCAAGCTTCTATGCAAATGCCAAAGAAGGACTGAGTCTTGAACCAAATGACAAAGAAAATGCTGAAAAATCAAGTGCAGAATCTCAGGTTTTGAGTGGACCGGATGCATCACCAAGCAATAGTTCCAACTCAAATCCATGGAGTGGAAGATTACGTGGAAATTTCAGTACAACAAATTCATTAAATACATCCAACAAAGGTAAAGAAAAGCTTTCTGTTGGTCATAAAACATGTGCAGGTTTTGAAGACGTTGATGGGGATTCAAGCGGTTCATAAAAGAGTCTTGATGAGGAACTTGGATTGCCCTCTGTGAAGACTCCAAGAGTAAGAAGGGCACATGCAGATGGTACAAGGAGAAGTGACCCAGGACCAAGAAGATCTGGGAGGATGCGGAATTCAGTGCAACGATTGACATATGATAGTTACATGGCTCGTCATTGTGCCTACATGACAAAGGTAATACAAGATGTTGAACCTTCTTGCTTTGAAGATGCAATTGGAATTGCAAATTGGGAAAAAGCTATGGATGAGGAGATGGCTGCACTTTATGGAAATGATACATGGAAGCTGGTTCCATTGCCACAAGGAAAGAAACCCATAGGCTGCAAATGGGTTTACAAGGTAAATCATAATGTTGATGGTAGCATAAGCAGGTATAAAGCACGATTGGTAGCTAAAGGATATGCACAGACATATGGCATTGATTATGAGGAAACATTCAACCTTATAGCTAAAATGTCTACTGTCAGGACACTTGTTGCATTAGCTACAGCAAAAGGATGGACTTTACATCAGATGGATGTGAAGAATGCTTTCCTACATGGTGAGTTACAAGAAGAAGTATATATGGACCAGCCACAAGGATATGAAGATTCAAAGCATCCAGAATATGTTTGCACGTTGCAAAAGGCTTTGTATGGGCTGAAGCAAGCCCCTCGTGCATGGCATGTAAGGATTGCTAACTACTTAACCAGCATTGGGTTCTCTATGTGTGATGTAGATCACTCACTATATGCAAGGAAGGCTGATGATGGCATCACTATTGTGGCTATTTATGTTGATGACTTGATTGTAGGTGGTGATAATGAAGGGAACATCAAAGAGGTAAAGCAACTTCTTATGTAGGAATTTGACATGAAAGATCTTGGTGTGTTGCGCTATTTCTTGGGCATTGAGTTTATACATACAGAAACAGGTATATGGATGTCGCAAAGTCAATATGCCTTGAATGTGCTACAAAACTATGGTATGGCTGGTTGTAAGCCAATTTCTATGCCATTAGATCAGAATTTCAAGTTGGATACTACATCAAGTGAAGCATTGGAAAATGCTACTATGTAAAGGAAAATTGTGGGAAGTCTTATATATCTCATAATTACAAGGCCTGATCTAAGCTATACTGTTGGACTTGAAAGTCAATTTATGCAGGTTCCCAGGAAGCCACATTTGGATGCTCTGAGGTGCACTCTACGTTATTATGCATTGTTTTATGAGACTGGTATAGATTTGCACGTTTATGGATACATCGATGCAGATTGGGCTGGTAGCATTCCAAATAGAAGACCTACTAGTAGTTTTCTATTCTCACTTGGGAGTGCAGCTATTACATGGAGCAGCAAGAAGCAACCCACTATTGCTTTGTCCAGTACAGAGACTGAGTATAGAAGTGCTACAATGGCAGCATGTGAGGCATCATGGCTGGAGATGTTACTTGCAGATTTAAGTGTGGAAGTGCAAAAGCCTATCACTATAATCTATTGTGATAATCTTAGCAGCATACAATTAGCACAGAACCCTGTTTTCCATGCTAGAACAAAGCATATCGAGGTACATTATCACTTCATCAGAGAGAAGGTATTTGCAGGTGATATTGATCTTGTTTATGTGAGAACAGATGAGCAGGTTGCTGATATTTTCACCAAAGCACTTGGAGCTGAGAAGTTGAAGAAGTTTCGGGAGATGCTTGGATTACAGGATATGGCATTGAGCTTGAGGGGGAATGTTGAGATATCAAGCTCAACATGTGATGATCCAAGATGACACGTACCAGTTTTTCGTTTCTCTGACATGTATAGTAGTCACGCCGGTATATATCAGGGATACTTCATTGAGCTTTATTAGATTTATCTATCGAGAGTGATGGCAAATTTGTTCCTTGCCAGCTCACTCATTCACGGACATTAGGTTTTTCCTTATGTAATGATCTTTATATACTGCACTTGTTGTATTCTTGTTTTTAGGTCATTCTTATACATTCCTTTTTATGTAATAGAAGAAGAAAAAGAAGATCATTCTTCCTTGCCTCAATCTAGAGTGAGAGTGTGTGTGAGAGCTCTCTTCCTTATCTCCTTCCTCGTGACACCTTGTTGAAGGAATTAAAGGATATCTTTGCCTAGGATTACTCAAATATGCAAGTTCTGGATCCTTCTTTGTATCAACATAAGATTTATTTGAAATTGGATGCACCTCTAATTATTCAGCATCCATATTGAATGAATTAGAACTTTTCTAAGCAAGTGAAGGAAGAATTGGACCAGCTACTTCAAGTAGGATTTATTGTCCCAATTGAATGCCCAAAGTGGATGTCCCCTATTGTTACTATTCCAAATAAAAATAAACAACTACAGATCTATGTGGATTATACGAAACTTAATGCAGCTACTATTTTGGCTCCTTTTTCCTTGCCATTTCTAGATACTATATTTGATGAAGTTGCAAGATTTGTATGGCTAAAATAGATGTGCCCAAAACTGCCTTTATTACAAATTGGGATATATTTGCTTGTACCATCATATGGTTTGGACTTCGGGATGTCCCTAGTACTTCCTAGTAGTGCATGCATCAAATATTCACTCAGTATTGGACTAGCTTTATGTGTGTCTTTTTTGGATGACTTATCAATTTCTGGAACATGGTCATTTGCAAGATTTGCATCTTTTTTTGTTCAATATTGAGAAGTGCATCTCTATTAAAATCTTAAAAAGTCTACTTTTGGACTTACATGTGCTAAATTACTTGGTCAAATTATTTCCTAGGAAGGTATCATGGTTGATCCAGACACCATGAAAGTGATTTTGCAAGCCTACACTCCAAGGTCATCAAAGGAAGTATTAAGGTTTTCATACCAAATTCGGTGGCACACTCACCACATGGTGTGTTGCTCACATTTCTATACCACTTAATTGGTTGGCTCATGCCAAAATGAATGACTTCCACTGGGATACATAGTGTGATTTGGCTTTCCATAAGAAAATGCTCTTAAATAAATTTTACAAGCTCCATACTATACCCAAATGTTCCATGCCTTTGTTGATGCATCGAATGTGGCTATTGCCATTGTTCTTATGTGGAAATCTAGATGAACGTTGTATTGACCAGTCTATCATGCAAGTCGATGAAAGATGAATGTGAAGAAGAGTTATTTAGTGATCAAACATGAATGATTGGGATTGATCTACTTTATTAAGAAGTTTTGATACTATTTATTAGGCTAACAAATAACCTTTCATATGGATTAGTATGCTTTATTGTACATGGTTAAACAATAGAACCTAGTAGGTAGACTTGTGTAGTGTGTGCTACTCCTACAAAAATTGGACTATGATGTGTTCCATCAACCAGGTTCTTCACATGTAGTGATTGATTTCTTATCTTGATTGTATAGTGGAAAACCTTAAGATGGGGCTGATGCTTCTTTTCTAGATGTAGAAATTTTTCATTTTGTTGAAGCATCTAAGCCTAAATTACGTAACCCCACATGTTATGATGAAATGTTGTCTTTTCTTTCCATAGTTGTACCCCCCGCTCATTTTCAATCTACTATGCAAAAAAAATTATCCCTTCATAGTCGAAAATTTTCAATTATTTTGGACCAATTATATTTTAAGGATCTTACTAGTGCATGGCTATGATGTGTTCCCCCACATGAACTTCAGGCTATGAGCTTGGATGCTCATTCTAGAATTACTAGTTGTAACTGAGATGCAAACCTTACTGCTCGAAAGGTTTTGCAATGTGATTTTGGTGCCTATATTGTGTGTTGATATATTTCGGTAGTGGTGTATGAACACACTTAGGATGGTTGGGGCACGTTTTCCCCTATCTAGGAGGTTTTTTCCTCCAGCTTGTATATACACCTATAACCCTAAGAGGTTACTTATCTTTGTACATTCACTTGGTAATTCATTCAATGTTGTGTTCCAAGCTTCTTCTACTTCCTTGTGTTGCAGAGAAGGTCGCTTCTTCATCTAGGGCATCATCACCACCCCTCGTGTGTGAGTGAGCTCTCTTCCTTATCTCCTTCCTCGTGACATGGTATCAGAGGTAGTGTGGCTGTAGAGAGCTCGTGGAGAAGGCCGACAGTGAAGAATACATGAGAAGGCATGGAGAAAGTGCGATTCACAAACAATCTCATATTGCTATGAAAAATGGCATGAAGGTAGAAGGCATTAAAATATTTTCCCGAGTTATTCTTTTAGTGTCACTCATTTTTCTCATATTTTTGTTTTGGAGCCATCTCGACCTCTATGTTGAGCCCACAAAATTGGCAAGCGAGTACACTGTTCTTTTCATTTTGCTTCCACGCATGTACTCTCTACATGGACTTGGTTTTTTTTAGCTTGATTTGTCCTTGTTTTTTGTTGAAACAAATGAAAAATAATGTCAACAAGTAACGTCCGAATCAAGATAGGTCTTGTGTTGGGTGGAGGCAAGTTGATGGATTCCATTAGAAAACAGAGCACATCAGCCTCCCATCCACCATGCACAACTATCGAATACTCATTTTTTCTAGTGAGAGTGTCAAATGCTATGGGCATACATTCCTTTGATATTGTTTGATTTTTGTGTAGTAACGCAGATGCATGTTGCGATAAATACAACTTGTTTGCAAAAGAAAAAGTGTTTGAAGTACAATGCAGGTGGGTGTTATTTGGAAGAGGCAACAACCAACACTTTTACTTAAGATTATGTTGGAATATGAGGTTCATCAATTCTAGTATGTAAGCAAAATTTCGGATGCGCCATTCGTGTCACCATATATATTGCAAGAGTCTCTGTATTTCCTTTGGATATTGTGGTGTGGGTGGATCTTGAACCAATTTTGATTTGTTTGGAACAATTACAATTCCTTTCTTGGAAATGATATTCCCAAGTGATTTGCTATAGTGAAAAGCAAAAAATGATTTTACTATGTTGGACTGAGCCAAACATCTCTATAGCATTCAAAACATAGCCATAAGTAACCCAAAATTCTCCAATGTGTAGCTAGACATTGAGAATCCATCTAGAAAAACCTATGGGACTTAGTACAAAAAGGAGAAAAAATTTCTTGCCTACATGTTTAAAAATTAATGGACACATTCATTAGACCAAACCACATAACCATACAAACATAAAGTCCCTAGTTTGTGATAAGGGTATCTTTGGCACATCCAATTCAACCATTCTTACTTGGTTTTAGACACTAAATCCATCCATAAACTTTTATATTTCTTGACCAACAACCTCATCAAGCATGATATCCAAGAATGGTAATGGGGATGCATTAGGGGCTGTAGCAGCATTCAACTTTTTTCTTTTTCAAAATGATTGCAATAGGTGAAATCCATTTTGGATTCTTGATGGATAATGAATACAAATTCTTATAGCCAATTGATTTCTTGCTTCACCATCTTTGCATAATTAGGATTCATCTCATAACGTAATTGTAGAATGGGGGTAGCTTTTGGTTTAACTGATATCCATTATTGATAAAAGAATGGATCCAATTCTTGCATATCTTTATAATCCTAGGAAAATAAATTTCTAAATTATGACAATAGGCCTAATCGATTGGTTGTAAAAGATTATGGTAAGTTAGCACATATTTACCATTTGCAATTGCTTTGAAGTTCCCAAGCTGTAAGTCTCTCGTTGATCCTCCAAGGTTTGGCTTATAAGTATTATGTGCAATATTGAGTGTATTTTTGGAGCTATTTGGCTCCTTTTCCAATCTCTTGTGTAAATTCTCTATTGTCTCTATATTCTCTCTATATACTCTCTCTCTATATTGATTGTGGGTCTTAAAAACCAACAATTGATATCAGAGCACATGTGCTTGAGAATATTTTAAGAGACTTTTGTTGATCATATGGACTTGCTTAATTGAGGGATATTGCAATGAACTCCATGGTCACGGTAGATAAGTTCAAGGGTGATAATTTTCATACTTGGCAAACAAGGTTGCAATATTATCCCATGATCATTGACCTATGGGATGAAGTTGAAGCTAAAATTAGAAGGCTTAAACATGGAGATATTGGACTATTATAGGTGTTGCACAAGGCTACTATATGAATCAAGCTCAATAAGCTCAAAGTGTTGTCTCATCATCATCATCATCATCCGATGCAAGAGGAAGAGCAAGAGGGGCTACACAAGCAAGAGGGGTAAGCACTTTACATGCATATCAAGGACCAAGTGCAAAGGCTTTATCAAGAAACGGAAGAGCCTAAGTAATGGATTTATGCATCATCGTATAGCCATCAAAAGTGAAAGAGAAGTATGGATAAAGTTGGAAGCACTATTCAACACAAGGACACAACAGTTCTTGTATCAATTCTTATATCCATTTTCCAACATGAAGGGCTCAACATCAATAACAGAGTATTTGAACAAGTTCAAAAGTTACCTAGCAGATTTGGCTGGGATGAACAATCCAATTTAAAAACAAATTGCAATTCTACTTCTTATGAAAAGTCTACTTCCTACATCAAGTAAGATATTTCATTTTTGCTTTTTGAAAGGCTCAAAAACTATATAAACAACACATCATGGGCATTATTACATACCTTGTAGCATACCATCTCTCTCAAACTCTACATTAAGGTTTTGGAGAACACCTTTGTAAATATTTTGTGCAATATTCAGTGGTATTTTTGGAGCTATTTGGCTCCTTTGCCAATCTCTAGTGTACATTGTCTCTCTCTAGTCTCTCTCTATACTCTCTCATATACTGATTGTGGGTCTTAAAAACCAACAACAACTTCATGTTTTGCACATGCCACAAGGTGAATTTAGTATTGATGAATGCCCTTTCAACATAAGCATGCAATCATCAAATTAGATTTGCATGCCCTTTCAACATAAGCATGCAATCATCAAATTAGAATTTGCAAATCTTTCACCCGAGAAGAAAAGGGGGGAGGGGTGGATGTGCATAGTGTGTGCATGCATTTATGTATACTAGTCATATGCTGTGCGTATGATATCACGTATTAAATTTCAGACTTTTTCTAGCCTTCTCTACTTCCACAAACAACTTTCTCACGTTTTGCATAATGCCAAAATGTAAATTTAGTATTGACGAACAATCTTTCAACATGGGCATCCAATCGTTAAATTAGAATTTGCATATCTTTCACCAAGGGATCATGTAATCTTTTTCTGGCCCCCAGGAATTTCATATAAATTTATGTCGCCTGTAATCTAGTTTTGAAATGTAGTGTAAAAAAACTTAGGGATGTGAGACCTATGGATGAGTAACTGAACTAAACCTGACCACACAACCCAAAGAGTTTCAACCACCCAAAGCCTGCTGCATTAATATCATTATGATTCACAAAAGAGCTGTCTGTGACAGCTTGAAGTTCTTCTTTCAAAAAATTGAGAAGTAGATTAAGATTGAAATGTGGAGCCTTATAACATTCTTGTTTTCGAGGACTCATATTAAAGATAGATGAAGTTTGAACAAAAAAGGTTAGAGAAAAAAATCCATGGTCTTAATTTTCAGTTATTACTTAACACTTTAAAGATGATATTCTGCAATATCCAAGCTCATATCGAAAGGGATGTAGCAGTTCACGCATCCAGGCTCCTTGACTTAGCTGCCATACCGGCACTAATTTCACTTGTTCTCGATAGTGGGTAACTCCATATTGTTTAAGCGTTCAAGAGCTAATACTAGTGCCTGGGTACCAAGGTCTCCTTCACCATAAGCTTTTAAAGATACATAGAGCTGCTGAGCCAATGCTAGCCCAGGAAGAGAGAGACCCATGCGTCTACATTCCTCTGTAGCTATACCCAGATCCTTGACGAAATGATTCACATAAAACCCAGGCTGCAAGTCTCTCTTCAAGAGTCGTGATGCATATAGCTGTAGAGACTTGGATCCAGCCAATCCTCCTGCAACAGCTTCCAAATAGACATTCACATCCAAGCCTGCTTTACATGCAAAAAGCATACCTTCTACAAGCCCCAACATGGTAGTTGCTATGATAATCTGATTACCCATTTTCGTACTTTGACCTAATCCAGAACTCCCCATATAGGTAACAGACCCCATACATGAAAAAAGAGGGGTCAACGATCTCACCACTTGCTCCTCTCCTCCTGCAAATATTGCTAGTTTACCTGCTTTCGCTCCTATATCACCACCAGAAACAGGTGCATCCACTGCATGACATCCCTTTTCCTTTGCAACTGCGAAAATCCTCTGCGCAAGAGCAGGGTCACTTGTTGTCATGTCGACAACTACCCCTCCTGGTTGAAGGCCCTTCATGATCCCCTTCTCCCCCAGAATGACTTCTTCAACATCTGAGGGGTAACCAACGATTGTGAATACAACATCACTTTGCTCTGCAACAGCCTTTGGAGACTCCAGAAAAGATGCCCCTTTCTTGCACAGACCATCAGCTTTACTTGCAGTTCTGTTGTATACACTCACACTGTAACCAGCTGCCAAGATATGTCCACACATTGACTGGCCCATGACACCTGTCCCTATCCACCCAACACGTGCCTGGCCTGGAACTAAATCCCTGAGATCCGTGATAACAGGTGGTGCCATAGTAGATAGCTGGCTCTCGCTCTGTCTCTGGGTAATTGTCTTCAGGCCAAATAATAGGGACTTTGTACAACCAACTTCACTGCCGGATTAAATAAGGTTACACAAAAAGAAGTATAAATGCCTCAAAGAAAAGAGGAATGTCCAAAATAACACATGAATCAAATAACAGTGTACAGCATACCAGTGGAAATATTGTTA
>CM035436.1:68279640-68339640 GCA_020310875.1 Ceratopteris richardii
GCATGCATGCATGCATGTATGTATGTATGTATGTATGTATGTATGTATGTATGTATGTATGTATGTATGTATGTATGTATGTATGTATGTATGTATGTATGTATGTATGTATGTATGTATGTATGTATGTATGTATGTATGTATGTATGTATGTATATATATATATATATATATATATATATATATACATATATATATATATACATATATATATATATATATACATATATATATATATATAGAGAGAGAGAGAGAGAAGTTTAGAACTAGAGTACATACCTACAAGTGAAAATGTTGCATATATTTTTACCAAAGCATTATCCAAAGACAGACATAACAAGTTTACCAAATTATTGAACCTTAAGCCATCATGACATTGAAGGGGGATTGTTGGAAACAATGTCAAATTATCATTAAAACCCTAATTTCTAGCAACCCTAACTTTTGGTACTTAGCCAAATTTTGATCATAAAATGTCAAAAATTACTATTAGCTCATTACATCGTTGAGGAGAGCTTTCATTTGGTATATAAAACTTTGCCATCATCAGAAATCCAGAAACGCAAGAAAACCCTAACCCTAATTTATGTCCAAAATGTTTTTTTTTGCATATACCTCTTCCTCAGGACATGCATATCAAGGAAAGCATTTTTTTATGGATCCCTCATGGCCAGATTTAGAGATCGTTGATGTTTTATGTCCCAAAAAGCAATCGCTTCTTAAAATTTACAATTCCGCTTTTTTGTGCTTTTCATGAGTTTTTTCGCAAAACTTCTATAAGCTATATAAACAAGGCTTGGGGATCACAATTAAGTATCCACCTACCTTAAGCAAGGATGAAGTCTTGGAAGCTTTAGTGTTCAACTCTTAGTGGAGGTGTTTCCAAATTCTGGTGCAGATTTGGAAGAGATTTTGGAAGCCAACAATCAACTCTTGCTAATTTTTGTAAGTAGCAAGTTCCAATTTCAGTTCTTCTATTGTTGCTTCTATTCCAAGGCTTTTGCCTTCTACTTCAACACAAGGAGGAGATTATCTTGCTATTTACGCCAATTTCTGATTTAGGGTTTCTAAAACCCTAATTTCAGAATTAGGGTTTGATGTACAAACATTTCTAAATTGTTTCTATTCACTTCAATTTCACACACACACATTCTTCATACCTCTTAAGCACTTTATGCACAACTTCTTGTATCTAGAATCCTAGATTCAACTTAGAGGAAAGAGCTCTGACTTTGCTTTGAGACCATAATTTCATGAATATCTTGAACAATCATCAATAAATGTGACGAAATACCTACAACCTTGAATGGAATGATGAATTTGTTCTCATAGGACAATTCACATCTGAATATGCGATCTGCAACTTCCTTGTGGCCATCATGTATCCATGTTTTTTAAAAGCACATTTCTGAAGCTTTCCTTCAAGACATCCTTCACATGATTCTGTATCATCTAATAAGACAAAAGTAAAAGTAGACAAGCTCTCCACCATTTCTTGATCTTTGATGTGCTTGAGAGCTGTGTAACTAAATATGACCAAACCTAGCATGCCATAACTTCATGTTCTCCTTAGGTGTAGAAGTGATTTGTGTGAACACACTTAAGACTCCCATGCACTTTTTTTCCTCTTTTAAAGGTTTTTTTCCCCCTCCCTTGTATATATGCCTATAACCCTAATGGGTCACTTATCTTTTTATATTCACTTGGTAATACATTCAGTATTGTGTGTTATGCTCCAAGCTTCTTCTTCTTCTTCCTTATGTTGTTCGTGTGCTTCCACAAACCTCGAACTCCAACATCAACAATATAAGATGCTTGTATTTTAGACTATGGAATCACAATGGATTGTCGCAATATGTTTAAAGTACTCTAGTAACATCAAAACATTGACCAGCAATAATAATGTTTGTTTCAAAGTCAAGAACAAAATACATATCACATAAATGAAAGTTTAAGACAAACTTTCATAATAGAATAGGAAACCATATCCTAAAGATGATGTTTATTCTTTAGTTTGATACTAAGGACATGAACACAACTAGAGCAATCAAGCTTTTGAAGAAAGTCTAGAATTCCTTTCAAATATCCTTCCAGTGCAAAAGATTCCAAGATGAATCATTTGCTCATGGCATGACAAATTTTGGACAAATCACAATCGATTGTCCCAATATTTTTAAAGTACTCAATTAACATCAAAACATTGACCAGCGATAATAATGTTTGTTTCAAACTCAAGAACAAGAATACATATCACATAAATAAAAGTTTAAGACAAACTTTCATAATGGAATGGGAAACCATATCCTAAAGATCTGTTTATTTTTTAGTTTGATACTTAGGACATGAACACAACCAAAGCAATCAAGCTTCTTAATAATGTCTGAAAGTCTAGAATTCCTTTCAAATATCCTTCAAGTGCGAAAGATTCCAAGATGAATCATTTGCTCATGGCATGAAAAATCTTAGACAATACAAACATGTCACTTCTGTTTTCACCTTAAAGTAGATAATACTCCTCATTCGGTGAGAGGATCTGACATGAATCTTTCTTAAAAACAACTTTATATCTATCTGTCAACAAAGTAGATATCGAGAGCAAATTCTTCTTCATTTCTAGAACATAAAGAAAGTTAGAAATTATGAAATTTCCACCTTCTCTTGACTTTAGGTTTACTTCTCCAACAGCTACAACATCCAAATCATGAACATCTACAATGGTCACTCTTCTACCTCAAGAATTAGAAAGTGAAGTTGATCTTCGTCTTGGAGTAATAGGAATTGAAACTCTTCAAATAAAATTTCTCTATCTCTTGTAGAAAGAGATAAAAAACTAAAAAAAGAACGAAATGAAGATGGAAATGAATTTAATAGTATGTTTACTATCTCCTCATCTAAAATACTGACTCCAATATTAAGTAACTGATCACGTAAGTCTTTGAGCTTCAAAATATGCGATTGAACTTACTGACCAACTTTCATCCTTGTATTGGCTAACTCTCAATTAGATGTGCTTTCTTAATAGGATTTCTATTTTGATAGAGATTCTCTAACTCCAACCAAGCCTCTCGAGAGGTTTTGCATGACCTTATTTAGGGTATAATATGTCTCTTGACTCCCATAGCAATGAATGAAAGTGCTTGTGCATCCCTTGAATCCCATTTCGATTGCTCTTCCGTAGGAAGGAATCTGGTAATATCACAAACTCCGGATGATGAAAGAGTTCTTCTCCTTCATTAACCTTTGATTGAGTAGAAATTGAGGCAACATGTCTTTTGGAAGATGAAGCAACATCCTCTCTTGATTGTCTTGGCCATGGGTACTTTCCATTGACAATATTTCACAAGACTTTAGATACTAACAAATTCATTATCATAAAACTACACATTAAATATTTAGACATTCTCTTTGATCTTATCTTCATTCTCAAGTCTATAATCACTCATCTTGTTAAGGGTGTATGTCAACTATGCTCTCACACCAAATGTTGGAAGTGAGGTGGGCCCTAATTATAATATTCACAGGTTTACAAGATCTTCCAACACATGAACCTTAGCATATATACCTTAAGACTCAAAATTAGATGAATGAAAAATAGAGAGAGGATACACAATTTTTCAAAGTTTACACACTAACTAATATGAATGTCAAGTTACAATATGTGTAATGATTACAAAAACTGGATGTAGGCTGAATTTAGATACAAAACTGAATCTAGGCTGAATTTAGGGTTCTCGATACAAGAAATTGTGCTGCCTAAGAGGTATGAAGAGTGTGTGTATGTGCAATTGAAGTGAATAGAAACAGTTTAGAACTGTTTTCATGTAAGGGAGGGATATGGGCCCTCTTACTTTGTAGCATTAGAAGATTGTGGTTGACAACCTATTTTTATAGAGGGGATAATGTGAGTTATCCTTTCACTTTATAACAAAAGGCACGTTGTGTGTTGAGGGAAGGCCTTAATCAAAGAGAGGTCAATGGCGAGAGGGATGTTTGTTGGTGCACAAAACTCAGAAGAGAGCGATTGCTGGGATATGTGTGGCATTTTTGTCAAGGTTGTGCTACCTCATGTGACCCACCTCTTGTAAAGAGAATATAAATGGAGCAAAGACCTCTTCGATCAAGAGCACATATATGTTGTTTTCGTGCTGCTAGAGGCTAGGAGAGTGCAAAACTAGAAAGCTTTTATACATCGAAACTGAGGTGGAGTTCATATCTGCGCATGAGTATTCCTTTGTCTAAGGTTCTCTGTCCCTTCTCGTGGTCTTGCTGCTGCTGTGTCGTCCCTGTCAAGCTCTGACCACCGACGTTTCCATGTAATCACAGAATCTAAATAATACTTACAAAGAAACATCCCACCAAAACTTTTCGTTATCATTAAGAGGAAAATAAACTAGTCAGCTATACATAGTCCGTGGGACAAGAAGAATTTTATTCATATTGACAACGCAAACGGTATATCAGCAAAGTAATGATTACGATGCTAACAACACTATATTCGAAAGGCGTCGTCACTGCAATTATATTACGACGATTTGCATGCACCATCAAGGTAGAGAAATCAAATAATCCAACAACCACTGTAATTATCGCCCAACCTATACTTTCACCTGTTTTCTCACATACAATCCAAATAGACAGTCCGCAACACGTGCCAGACGCGAGCCATACCTGATCAAAAGGCAATGTGTTGTCACGGGAAAAAGCGAAGCTCGCAGTTGATAAAGAGCCGCACGCCCAGTGAACATATTCCCATTCCCACAAAACGACGGCTAAAATGCGGTCGACCGTCGTATGTGTAAGACGAAGTGACCGCAAAGCTCGAGTTAATGGGCTAACTTTACACGAGGCTGCAGGATTTCACGTTCCCTCTTTCGTGAGATCAAGCAAGAACTTTGAAGTGTCATACACAGTGTTGTATTTTGACGGTCTACTATGCCCGTCAGTTTTGAGGGTTATCTAGAGATCCTACCTGTATTTTCTATTTTTAATGTATTTTTTGAAGGTCATGACTCATACACGATGTAGAATGTATTACCAAGTGAATGTACAGGCATATATATAAACTGGGAAAAAAACCCAGAAAGAGAGTAAAAAGTGGCCCGATGATCCTAAGTGTGTTCACACATATCATTATTTAAGAAAATGTCAAGCTATATGGAAAGATATCAATCCATAATAGGAAGTAAGTCCAAAGCTTTGCAGGAAGCTTCAAACTTCTTCCTAGGGAGAGTCTTTGTGAAAAGATCTTCAACATTATCATGTGTGGGAACATGTGCAAAATTCATCTCTCCAAGAGAGAACCTCTCCCTGACATAATGATAGTGCACCTTGAAGGGCTTTGGTGTGCAGAACGGCAATGTACTATATATGATGTATATATATGAATATAGGGGTAAGGTCACATGATCCTTACATCCCTAACAATCTCCCACTTAAGAGTGAATGTGACCGTAAGTGGTAACACATACAAAGAATGATGTAGGACTATACAATAATGTACAGGAAGAGTCCGGATCTCTACCCATACCGATCAGCCTACACCAACGGCCTCGAACAAGGTGTATCCATGCACCTCAAACTACTCTAGACTCATATCGATAAGAGTCGAGCTCACATATGACTGATGCAAGAACTGATGAAGTTCCGGCAAAGCTTCCACTCGCTCTATGCCTATGTCAATCATCGACGATAACTCCAAGTGCAAATGCTCCAATAGCACTTGCAATGTCTGGTCCTCGAGCGTAAAAACTCATACATAAGACTCCCGAATGTTGATGAAACCTGTGCTATACTTGCTAACCTATGCATGTCAGCCATGCCTATATCCAAGGCATCCAAAGCACCATCATCAAGATCAACATGTCCTCACATATCTGTGTCAACATCTAGCATGAGCGAATCCAAGAATGACTGCATGATCACTGACTCATCAACATCTAAATCAGTCATCCTATCAACCAAGGATGTGTCTAGTTGTGCATTCCGAGAGCTAAACTGCTCTATCACACATTGTGTACCATGAGAGCAATCCTGCTCTACCACACCAAGTGTATGATCATGCTTTACATGAGCTAGACGCACAACATCAAGATCAAGATCAAACTCTAACTGAGTATCATCGCAATGCCCTACATGAGCATCCACATCATGCTCTAAAGCATCTAGATGATCATCCAAAGTGTGCTCCACATGAGTATCTACATGGTCAATAAAATCATGCTCTATATAAGCATCATGAGCATCCAAAACATGCTCTACATGTGCATCCATCTGAGCATTTGAATCATGTCATACATGTGCATCATGAATGTCAATAGACATATGTGTAGGTAGATAAAATGACATATGATGAATCTCACATTGCACATAAGGCTGAACTTCCACTGAGACGAGATTGTCTCTCACATGAAGTACCTATAGTGGATACATGTGCCCAATCCTGGCACCTCTGAGAAGCATACACTGTCCCAACCGCAACTGAAAATGATGATCACCAAGGAATTCATAACATCTGCTCTCTTGTAACTAGCTAACTGAAATCAAGCTCATAGGGAATGAAGGCACATAACGTACATGTATGAGCATAAGTGATGCTCCACTAGGTAGCATAAGGCATACATCTCATGCACCCTCAATGTCATATGCCTTACCATCGGGCAAGTGCACACATCCATGACTCTCATCTAAGAATCGACAAAACCACTCACAATGTGGAGTAACATGAAAAGTGGCTAATGCATCAAGCAACCAAGGCATATGTGTGCTCTCCAATGAACAAGAGGAATCTTGAGATGAACCATATGAGAAAGTGATATCATTATCACTGGCATAATCAACTTCCATATACTCTCCTGAAATCACTACCTGACTTGCATCACGTGCATATCTCTGACGTCTCATCACATCCGCCTGAAGCAACATCGTCGAATATGGCCCTCATGACCACAATGCCAACATCAAAGTTGTCGATGTGATCTATGTCTCACATGAGTCAATGGACTCGCATACATATCATGTAATCTCTGCCATAATGCACTACTCGTCTCCTCATACATAACAGACTCATATATAGAACCCACAAGTTGTAATCTAATAGTGGAGATGGATAATGCATCCATATCCATCCATATGTAGTCGGACATGTCACGAGGCCTCTTTGCATCTCTATGCACATACATGTGTAACCCTGCACGAACCAATGTATGCCACATTTGAGCTTTATCGGAAAGTCAACGCCATCAAACCGAAAAGACACCATGCTTGCAATCTAAGAGACTATAGATGTAACAAGAGACTAGGAACAATACTCTATCATCAATAGGATCACATTTGCATATCCATATGCATAACTCACATCACAACTATCTCACTAGAGAAGAAACCATGTGAATCACCTATCACATAACCATGCATCTAGCATGCACATAAAACCATGAGCATAAGCTTGCTCATTAAGTCTCCAAACTGATCAAATAGATGTGAAAGAATCCTGAAAAAAATTCGACAGATTATCCCCTATAAACTGAGCAATCAAACAAGAAAACCAATAACAAAAGAACAATGAGTAGCCTATCACCACCTATCACTGATCCAATCAAGGATAATGGCAACTACATATGCCAAAAATTGATGGCAATTGATGGCAATATATGTCAATACAATGCTGATATGCCTCGCACTCAAGAATGAATCATGCAAGATGGTCCAACCTGTCGCAAACAACGTACGACCAAGTCCAAGTGAATGGAGATAAGCAATGATCCAAAGCTATCACACAAGCTTCAAGATCCACT
Organism: Ceratopteris richardii; assembly: GCA_020310875.1. NCBI lineage: Eukaryota > Viridiplantae > Streptophyta > Polypodiopsida > Polypodiales > Pteridaceae > Ceratopteris > Ceratopteris richardii. Next base: position 68,287,434 of record CM035436.1, read on the forward strand.
AGAGCTCTCTTCTAGCATAAAAGCCATCCAAAAATTTCACAACATCTCCTCTGTAAAATGGACTCTAGAACCAAAATAACGATGTGGGAATCACCATCCACATATGCCAAGAACCACACTAGCAAATAGATATCAAATCAATGATCATATGCTATTAGGATAGCCAATCAAGGTGACAAATGAGTATGTGTAACTGAGGCTCCAATCTGGATCATATACCTGCATGAAAACAAGTACCAATCAAGATCCAATCAATCTCTCATAAAATGTGTGCAATCAACAAGGTTATTGTAACCAAGTAGCATAAGCAAGATAGAGACCACAATGCCACTATACATCCACTGACAATGCTATGATCAAATTCATGATGACATAAACCTCAAAAAGAAGGTATGCCACAATGTCATCTCACATGCCAAATACATGACAAGATCATGCTCTACTCTCGTATGGAGGAGCTACCATAGTGATCATACATGGATAATGCCTTGACGCTCTAAGAATAAGAGCTTGCACACCAAAAAATCTCCCTCGAAGAAGTTCCAAAGCAAATTAAACCTCCAAAAGCAACTAGGGTTCTTATAATGAAAATATGTTGCTCTGTGTTTTGCTATTTTAGAGGTGATAACCTTTGAATCTGATTTTTTTCTCTTCAAAAAACTTCAAGAACTCTTTCTTGGCTAGTAATGTGATAAAGAACACCTTGATCAGAGGTGTGTAGCTCAAGATATGCACAAAACAAGCATCAGTTGTCGATTTCGCCTTCACTTGCAACACTACTACTCTGTATTTTGCAATTTCGGTAGCCTTGCACTCAAAATCTGGATCTATCTTCTCTGTAAATTTGTAGAGCTATTCCAAGCTATGCATAGCAAGTTGAATCCTCTCATTCCAATTTGTAAAACTTAACTTATAACCAAAAGAATGACCTATTGTCCAAGTGATTGTAGATTTATCTTCTACATTAGTTTGTGTTTTTCAAATTTTCGGCATTGTAGCACCATGAACTAGATTTTGCACTCATTTTTCAAGTTGTAGCTCTGTCTCAGCTACGCACAGAACTTTAAAATGCATCAATCCGAGCTTCCTAACTCGAGTTATGGGAAAAATACTAAACAATTGTTGAAAAGTGCCGACCTACACTTTCACCGCTTGTGACTTAAGCTTCCATTGAAGCTTCTTGCACACCAGCCTTCAACATGCTCTGATACCAATGAAGGGCTTTAGTGTGCATAACAAGAGGAGCAAGGAGGAGATGGAGGGAGAGAGAAGAGGAGGAGAGACGCACACACATGTGTGGGAGCCTCGAAACCCACATAATGATCTCTCTTGAGGCAGTGCGCTATATGTGATGTATATATCTGAATATAGGGGTAAGGTCACATGATCCTTACATCCCCAACACAACTCAATGTGCTTAGTGTGAGCATGGAACACAAGGTTCCTCGTAACTACCAATGCGTTCTAATTGTACATGAAGATGGTGGTGGTAGAAGACTGACCAACACCTAAATCATCCAAAAGGCATCCGAGTCACACACACTCAACAATCACTGTGAAAGCTTCCCTATACTCAATTGCACAACTAGAAGTGGCCAGAATAGACTTCTTCTTGCTCAACCACCATATGCTTGAGCTATCGGGCATGAAGCAAAAACCATTGGAGGACACACAAGTGCCAGAGCAACCAACCCACTCTGGGTAAGAAAAAGCATGTAAATCTAGCAATAATGATCCCCTCTTGGGATGAAAAATCTGTATAGCCAATTTACCACTAAAGTAGCAAAAGATATGCTTAACTACCTACCAATGCTTGCCACTTGGACAATGCATAAACCTGCTCATCTTAGAGATAGCAAACTGAATATTAGGTCGATTTATGCATAATTAAATCAAGCATCCAACAACTTGTTGATAGATAACAACGCAAATGCATCTCCAACATCATGAAGACTCAACAATAAACCTATTTCCATCGGAATGGCAATAGCTTTGCAATCTTCAAGGCCAAAATGTTGCAATAATGTGTCAATATATTCTGTTTGAGAAAAAGTTATTCCCCCATCGACTTGCATAAATTGAATGCCTAAATAATGATGCAAATGCCTCAAATCTGAGATCTCAAAAGAGGCATGCAAATCAGCCTTAAATTCAGCAATATGCATATATTCAAGACCAGTGAAAAGCATGTCATCAAGATATATAATGATGATCAGAAGTACATCATCTCTAGGCTTAACATGTGCTCTCAGTTGGACTATTCTCAAACCCATATGCAATCAAGTAGGCATGTATCTTTGCATACCAAGCATGTGTTGCTTGCTTATAATTTCTTTTTCAACCTGCACACTTTGTTTTCATGACCTTTCTATACAAAACCATGGGGCTAAAATACATACACTTCTCCATGTAAGTCACCATTCAAAAATGAAGTTTTAATGTCCAACTGATGCACATTCCAACTATGATGAGCTGTAAGTGCACATATGCTATGTACGATGGTCATTCAACATGGAGTGTAAGAGTGTAATCCCAAATTTGTGTAGAGTTGCTTGAGCCACATAGCCTCTTGAGTTGCATTTGTTAGACCTCTATACTCTGCCTCTATAGATGACAATGCCACAATTGGTTGATTCTTAGATGACCATGATATAAGCTTTGAACCTGCAAAAGACAAGTATCCTGAGGTGCTCCTCCTACCATCCTTAGAGCTAGCCCAATCTGCACCAGAATACATCTTTACGTCCAAGTTAGAAGTGAAGGGGTAAAACAACCCTTCATTTATGGTACCCTTTAGATACTTTAGCACCCTCTTGGCAGCTTCCATGTGAGGCTTTCTTGGTGCATGCATAAACTGGCATAATGTACTTAATCCATAAGCAATGTCAATTCTTGTTAGGGCTGCATAATTGAGACTCCCAACAAGTCTTTGGTAACCTGTAACATCCTCAAGAAGTTCTCCTTCATGAGAACTAAGCTTATGATTGAGTTCCATGGGTGTACCTATAATTTTTGTGTTTTCCATATTGAATTTTACCAACATATCATGTATATACTTCCTCTGAGTAATAAACACACTAGAATCTATATACACAAGTTCTAGACCAAGAAAGTATGTTAACAAACCAAGATCACTGATTTTAGATGCTTCCATTAGTTGAACTTTAACCTGCTTGATGCCATTAGCATCATTCTCTTTAATGATAATGTCATCCACATAGACACATAAGTAGATAACTTCTGAGTTGGTATTCTTTATAAATAAAGAAGAATCTACTTTGCTATCCACAAAACTTTGATCCTGCAAATAAGTAACAAGCCTATGATTCCAAGCTCGGAGGTTGCTTTAGGCCATAGAGTGCTTTCCTTAGCTTGCATACAAACCCTGGTTTATCCTTATCTTCATACCCTGGTAGATGAGCCATGTACACTTCTTCTAAGATCCATCCATTTAAGAATGCATTCTTAACATCTAACTGATATGGGTTCCAATTCTTGGAAGCAACAACACTTACCAAAACCCTAAATGTTGGCATCTTAGCCATAGGTGAAAAGGTTTCTTCATAGTCTCCTCCATGGGTTTGAGCAAATCCCTTTGCCACTAACCTTGCCTTGTACCTGTTTATAGAACCATTTGAATTTTTCTTAATTTTATATATCCATCTGGATTCTATTACCTTCATGCTTGGTTCCTTGGGAACCAAATCCCAAGTGTTGTTCTCCTGCTTCAACTTCTTCCTGTATGGATTCTCTCCCTTCTTTCTTCTTATTGGCCTCTTCAATGAAGAAGGTTCTTCTGTCATAGAGTCTTTAGTGATACACACAGAATGCTTGGTGACTAATGATGTGCCATAGCCATACCTTAATGGTTTTTTACTCTCCCTTTGAGATCTTCTGGGTGCTTGGTTAGATGACTCTGGAATGTCTTCCAATTGCTTGAACTTGGTCTTGCCCCTTGACTTCCAAGCCTTGAAGTCAATCTGCTCTTCATCCTCTGAATTGGTATCTTTTGGTAATTGTTCATCTTCTTGAGTGACAGTTGGAAAGTCATTTTCCAAATCATAAGGTAACTTGATCTTCCTGCAATCATCTTCAAACCATGAATTATAACCATGAATTTTCATCAAACACTACAACTTATCTATTTTTACATAGAGTTTTAGGAATGATGCTCCAAAGTAATATAGTATTCTAGAAGCATAGATTTCAAGCCTAGGAGTCTATTAATGTTCTTTGATGTTATGAAGGTTGTTCTAGAGCATTTTTTTTTTAAGACCATCTCATCTCTAAATACTATCCATCACCTCTTCACAATGGTATTAGAGCATAGTCAAATATTAGGCATTATGGGTGATGGATTATCCTCATCTAGTTACAAGTTGGATCAAAGAATATAATTAGCATGGTCTGTAAGAATGAAGTCTTATGTACAAGAAAGGAATTTGTATGGACATATCTTAGGAGATGAGATGATGCCAATACTTAGACGCAAGGGACAACCAAATCAATAGGAGTAGGAAAGGTTGAATACATGGTGGGCAAAGGATGCTATCGAAAGTTCATATATTCTCAACCCTATCCCTTATTTTTTACACCCTCATATTAGGAACTTTAAGACCTCTCAACAGACATGGAATTCTTTGGAAGCATTCTTGTCCTCAGGTACCAAAGCTAGGAAGAAGATGCCCAAGAAAAGTGTGACTCTCTTGAAAAGTTGGGTCCTCTTGAAAAGTTGGGTCCACCCTCACAATTCTTATGCATATTGCTTTGAGTGTCGTCACTGTAAGTTCATGAGATAACTTGCTATAGCTCACTTCATTTGAATGCATGCAAAAGTTCTCGGGTCAATTGCAACCAAGCTGTGAGCTTTGAGCAAAACACGGAGAGCCTTCCTCCATTAATAATACGAGGTTTTCTAAAGGTGCCTTATACTCATAACTTATCCATTTTGACACAAAGTTTTGGGAATGATGCTCCAAAGTACTATATTGGTCGAAAATCATATATAGCGATTCTATTAAGGTTCTCTAGAGCTATCTACACTAGTATAGAGCAAGTTTTTGCCAAGACCATCTCATTTCTGCATAGTATCCATCACCTCTCTACACCTTGGAGCCTTACAACTCCATTCTACTATAGACATGCTAGAAATAGTGCGTATGATCTTGATTCCTAACCTCTGTGTGCTTTGCCATTAGTAGAAATGATCAAGATGAAAAATCTTTATTATGGTTTTCTTATTTTGTGAAGGAATTCTCTTGATGAGGAGTATTAAAACCACAAAGGTTTCTTTTTTATCTTATTCTTCAAGCCGTTTTACGAATGTTGGTTTGTTGTTATAATGAATTCTTTGTATTCACATTGTTCGGTCCGAAGTGGCTAAGCTTTGATCTTAGGCCCTTACATGATTGCCCTATTGAAAGGTCCTGAGAAACTTGGGTTGTGCTACGAGATCTATGTAATACAATGTAGCAAGAGGAACGAATGCATCCTTATTCAATGATATAAACACTCTTCACTCGCTTGCGATTCGGATAGCCCTTTCGCTTGTGATGCTTCGATAGTTTAACCCTTACGAGATGCCTTGGGATAGCCCTTCACTTGTACAATTGCTCTTTCAGAATACTCAAACTTAAAAAGATTAGGCTTTGGCAGAACTTCCTCTTTTAGACAAAAAAAAAGAGAAAGAAAAGGGACTTAACAATTGCCTTGAAGACACGTGGAGGGACTTTTGATGCATGAGAGTACTAGACAACATTACTCGCAAGCCTCTTCTCACAATTCACCTAGTCCACGCTCAAATCGAGTCAACTCGAGTCCACAAAGCGATTCGGAAAAAAACAAAAAGCGAATTCGGAAGATCCACAATTGCAAATGAAAATTATGTATATATTCGAGTGAGCTGCGGGGCTGCCCTCAACGCAACCTTCGCACACTCCAGCTGCTGAGCTACGCTACGACGGATCTTATGCTTAGCCCTTGGATCTTTCGGGCCATCTAAGGGTTGTGGTTCATTCATGTGAGATCTTAAATCACTCAAGGCAAGGAAGACACCAAATGAAGTCAAGTTTTATACCTTTGAATGAGGAAAATCAAGGGAAGCTTATGTCTAGCCTAGTTGATTAATTAACTAGACTATGGCCACTGCACTCTTCCTATTGGTGTCATTCTTCTCTTTAGTACATCCACATAGTTTGTAAATTGTGATTCGGATTTTTTTCCCTATAAGGCTCATTTCTTTATCACTCTTCCTATTGGTGTCATTCTTCTCTTTAGTACATCCACATAGTTTGTAAATTGTGATTCGGATTTTTTTCCCTATAAGGCTCATTTCTTTATCAGTAGAGTTATGCAAAAATAGAAATCATGCATATTTATCGTTAATGAGACACTTGATTAGGCCCGTTTCTTGACTAAAAGAGCCATCTTGATTAATAGTGATGTTTGAATACGCTAGTTGACTCATAATATACAATTTAGAAGAATAAAATATTCAAAAGAACCAAAAAAATATGTAATGTACATGTCGTTACAAAGAATTACAAATGAGGATTTTCAATTGTGTAATGAAATCAATAAGATGACTAAAAAAAAAGGGTACGAGGTAAGAAAATAATAAAGTGAATTAAAGAAAAAGAGGGAAGATCGAAAAAGGGAAGATCCAAGTGATTATAAGGCCACATCGAAACCACTATTGCTATTGTGAAACAAATTAATACTTGTAAATCTTTGAGCATCCATGACCCTTGGATATTCTAGAAAAAGAGGGAAGATCGAAAAAGGGAAGATCCAAGTGATTATAAGGCCACATCGAAACCACTATTGCTATTGTGAAACAAATTAATACTTGTAAATCTTTGAGCATCCATGACCCTTGGATATTCCATGACCAAGCCCAAGAGCTATCCCTTCTACACAAGAGAAGGAAGCATCATCTTTAGATGATGAGTCTGAAAGTTACCAACCTGCCGACACCCAAGTGAAAAAGCCATTGCCACATTGGGTGAGGCAGCTCTATGATTCTGCAAATCCCATCCCACAGTCACTAGAACAGGTTGTAGATGGACTGAGGCGATCACAGAGAATAGAGGAATAGAGACGGGCAAGTGCCCATATTGTAAACACAGCCTTGATGGTTGATCTCATTCAAGAAGAAGCAAAGGAACCAACGAATGTGGAAGAGGAACTCCATGATCCGAATTGGAGGGTTGCCATGCAAAAAGAATACAACAATATCATGAAGAATGGAACTTGGGAGCTAGTGGATCGACCCCCTAAGCGTAAAGTCACTAGCACCAAGTAGGTCTGGAAGCTAAAGTACAAGGCTGATGGTACTCTAGAAAAGTATAAAGCAAGAATTGTTGCACAAGGCTACTCACAAGTTGAAGGCATTGACTTTTGTGAATCATTTGCCCCGATTGCAAGAATGACTACTATCCGAGTAGTACTAGGTGTGGCTGCACATAAGCATTGGCCAGTCTATCACATGGATGTCCAATCAACGTTCCGGAATGGAGACCTGAAGGGGGAGGTATATGTGTCTCAGCAACCAGGGTTTGAGGCTCCCCATTCAGAGAACAAGGTATGTAAGTTGAAGAAGGCATTATATGAGCTAAAAGAAGCCCCTAGAGCATGGTACCAATAGATAGATAAGTATCTCTTGGATCTACGTTTCAAAAGATGTGCTTCTAATGCTAACTTGTATGTTCTAAAGAGAGGAGGGAAGACAATTGTGCTTGTAACTATATGTAGATGACCTTGTGATTACAGGAAATGATGATGCTCCTCTTCAACAAACAAAAGATGCCTTGAGTTAAAAATTTGAAATGACAGAATTGGGCTTAATGCATTATTGCTTAGGTCTTGAAGTTTGGCAGGAACCAAGGAAGCTCTTCATCTCTCAACAAAAGTATGCAAGGCAGATATTGAAGGCATTGGACATGGAGGATTGCAAGGAAATTTCTACACCAATGGAGGTCAACACAAAATTATCTATTGAAGATATTTCACCTCGAGTGGAAATTGGAAGATACAAAAAATTAGTTGGAAGTCTCATCTACTTGTGCAATAGTAGACCAGACATCTCTTATGTTGTTGGAGTAGTAAGTAGGTTCTCTAATAAAGTCTTGCCAAACTCATTGGAAGGCAAGCATGCAGATACTTAGGTATGTTAAAGGAACCACTGATTATGGTATTCTTTATGAAGAAGGATCATCGCTGGTCGGATACTGTGACTCAGATTGGGTAGGAGATATTGATACCAGAAAATCACTTTCTAGATATTTCTTTTCTTTAGGACCAGAGATTTTCTCTTGGATTAGTAAGAAGAAACCGACTGTAGCATTATCTTCTACTAAAGTTGAGTACAAAGCTTCATGCATTGCAGCATGTGAAGCAGTATGGTTGAGGAGGATCCAATGGCACATAGGAATACAAAGACACGATGCTACAAAGTTGAAGTGTGACAACCAAAGTTGCATTGCCATCACCAAAAATCTTGTTTTCCATGCACGTACCAAGCACATAGAAATTCAGTATCACTATGTGCATGAGTTGATTGAGGATGGAGTCATGGAGATAAGTTATTGTCCAACTAAAGAAAATGGAGCAAACATCTTTGGCAAGGCTCTTGGGAGAGAGCAACTTCATCGACACTTTACAAAGCTTGGGATTGGACCAAGGAGGTAGTTCACCGTAGGGTGGACATTGAGGGGGTGTGTTAGATATGCTCAATACTCCACCCTCATGTGACCACAAATGATCCATGGTGCTCGAAGGCCCCCATTATGAGGAGAAGCCATTATGAGAGCCCAGCCATTTGTGGAACCCTAACTTCCAAGTTAGATGAGGTCTATGTGTGACCGTTGATGGTTGTAGATGATCTTTGTGAGCCTAGCCATTAGGTTAGGTAGGGCATAAACTTCCAAGACATTGGGTTGCCATTTAAGATGAAAATAAAGTCCTTGTGGCGTCACATGGTTTCTCCATAGAACCTTAATGGGGGGATTGCAGGGGGGAGCTTGCCCCCTTCTGCGGGGTCCTAGGGGCCTATCCCCTTGGCTAGTAGGGACAAGACGGTAGGACTTCTTGTCGTGGAGATATTGTCGGATCGTATTTTTTTCGACTATTTTCTATGTTTGGACTACATTTATCTATAACGAACTGCCTTGTAAAAGCTATATAAGCATGACCGAGGTTGAGCTTTACATAGCATTGCACACTAGTAAGCCCTTCATCTAGATTCTGTATAGATCATGATCTAAGCTCCACATTGGGAGCGCATGGGTGGACAACACCATTGTTGTAATTGCATTACCCTCGGCAATCTGAGAATTAGCGTTCTAAATCTCTTAGTCTGCATCTATCTTTGTGTGAGATATATATATTATCCACTAATGAAGGTATATATTATCCATACAGATGTGATATAGACATAACACTATTCCTTGATGTTAGATTGGACAGGTTCTAAAGATGAGAGGAGAAGTAACTTAGGGTGTCTTACTTTTGTAGGTACAAAGCTCAATTCATGATCATCCAAGAAGCAATATGTTATTGTACTTTCATAAAGTGAAGCTAAATAGAAATAGGCTTACAGTCTTCAAGGCCAAAACGATGCAATAATGTGTCAATATATTTTTTTTGACATAAAGACATTCCACCATCAACTTGCATAAATTGAATCCCCAAATAGTGATGCAAATGCCCCAAATCAGACATCTCAAATGACGCATGCAAATCAGCCTTAAAATCAGCAATATGCTTCTCAATAGCACCAGTGAACAACATGTCAGCAACATAGACAACAATGATCAGAAGCACATCATTAGCGCACTTAACATATAAGGTGCTCTCAGTTGGACTGTCCTCAAAACCGTGTGCAATCAGATAGGCATGTATCTTCTCATACCATGCACGTGGTGCTTGTTTTAAACCATATAATGCCTTCTTTAACCTAGTTTTCATGCCCTTTCTGCACAAAGCCATGGGGCTGAAAAACATACACTTCTTCATGCAAGTCACCATTCAGAAATGCAGTTCTAATGTGCAACTGATGTACATTCCAACCATGATGGGTTCCAAGTGCACAGATGCTCTGAACAGTAGTCATACGACATGTAGGTGCAAAGGTCTCATCAAAATCAATGCCTCTTTCCTATGCATAACCCTTTGCAACAAGCCTAGCCTTATACGTGTCAACTGTACCATCAGGTTTATGCTTCAGCTTGTATACCCACTTAGTGCCAATGGCCTTCTTGCCAAGAGGCAAGTCACATAAAGGCCAAGTACCATTCTTCATTATTGCATCATATTCAGATTGCATAGTAGCCATCCAATTTTTTGAATTTTGTGCTTCATTAAACGAAACAGGCTCGTTCTCATCACAGAGACTAGATGCAGCCATAGCATAGCAATCTGATGCAAAAGAGGCACTATGAGAGCTTGATCGAGTACGATATGACAAAGTTGCATCTAATTTGCTATCATGCAAGGTCTGCACCAACCATTTTGGCATAGTTCTTGCCTGCTCAATATCAGCTCTCTTATCAATAAGGCCATCATGTAAATCTGCATTAGAAATGGAATGACCTGCATCATCACATGAAACCTGTAAAGGCTGAGAAGTTGCCTCATTAGGACCAGCACTAGACTATCCACCTGTAAAAAGAGGTAGCAAAGTATCATACATGTCTTTGGAGCTAACACATGTCTCCTTAGTACATGAAAGCAATGGCTGAATAACATCTTCCACAAAAGCAACATCACGGCTAACCAAAATGTGTTTAATCTATGGATGATATAGACGATATCCTTTACTTTCATAACTGTACCCAACAAAAATACATTTTACGGCTTTATCATCCAATTTTCTACGATGTTGTTCGGGCACTAATGCATATGCCAAACAACCAAAAACACGCAGATGAGCAACAAATGGCTTGCGGTCATGCCAAGCCTCATATGGAGTGATAGACTGCAGCGCTTTAGTGGGACACCTGTTAAGTACATATGTTGCACACATGACAACCTCAAGCCAGAAACTATGTGGTAAAGCTTTACTCTTGACCATACACCTCTCCATCTCTATGAGTGACCTATTCTTCCTTTCAGCAACTCCATTCTATTGAGGTGTATATGGCACTATACACTGGTGTTTTATCCCACGTTCAGCCAGAAATGCATTAAAATAAGACATATATCCCCCGCCCCCATCAGAATGGAGGGTGCCCATTTTACATGCTGACAGATTTTCAAACAAAATAGTTTTAGGATTAATATTAATATATATAATAAAAAATATATGAAAATTAGGGAAAAAATGGAACGTGTAAATATTTCAATTAAATGTATGTAAAAATTAGGGAAAAATCAAAATATGTAAAATATATAGAATTTAATATGTAAAAAATAGATCTTTAGGATTTTTAGGGTTTATATATATATATATATATATATATATATATATATATATATATATATATATATATATAACAAATTTAAAAAAAATAGGGTTTTAGGATTTTTACATACAAACACATATATACAAATATATAAAAAATAAATTTTTAGGATCAATATTAATATATATAATCAAATATATATAAAAATTCAAAAAAAATTAGAATATGTAAATATTCCAATTAAATGTATGTATAAATTAGGGAAAAATCAAAATATGTAAAATATATATACTTAAATATATAAAAAATAGGTCTTTAGCATTTTTAGGGTTTATATATATATATATAATTAAATAGATAAAAAATAGCATTTTAGGGTTTTCACATACAAACACATACACATACAAACACATATATACAAATATATAAGAAATTAAGGTTTATATATATATATATATATATATATATATATATATATATATATATATATATATATATATATATATAAGGAAAAAATAGGGTTTTAGGATTAATCTTAATATATATAATCAAATATATAAAAAATAGGATTTTATGCTAAAAAAATTAGGGTTTGAATTAAAATTAGAATATATAATTAAATGTATCATATATTAAATGTCCTAACTGAAAGAAGTTGGAGAGGCTTGGAGAGTATAGTTGTCAAGCGGTGAAGTTGGTTCAACAAACCAACATAGGACCATAGCTACCTATTTGGATATGTAAAGTAAGCCTTGTAGGCTTGTGGTTGGTGCATTAAAACCGAATAGGTACTTTGGAACATCAACAAGAACAAGTTGATGCAAAACAAATAACTTGCACCTTGACTAACTCTCAAAACCTTTTAAAAATGGATGGAAGTTGTGACATTAAACACCGAGAGCAACCGACACAGTAAAAATTGGGAACATTCCTCTTAAGGGAGTGGCATACATAGGGTTGGCTTGCTATAATGCATAAAAGCCCTAATTTATAACAACTATAGAAGGAGCAATCACCTTAGCACTGGACTAGTGTCATCCCGATTTTTGAGGGAGTTGCAGAGAATGACCTCGAGACTGAAAAACTTGAATTTCACATAAACTAGACAATAATACCTTTCCAATGAATGATTAAATACTAGATTTGAAGCTCTATAGAGAGAGCAATGCTCTCTACAAGTCGACTAAGTCTGAGGAAGGAGCAGAGAATAGAAATGACACCAAGCAATGATCAAAGATTATATGTATTGCTTCAAATCAATAGTCTTCTTCATGTAAAAATGTTTTGGAGTCTTTATATAGACTCATGAGCATCTTACCACGCCTTTTCTTCATGAATTCAAATTTGAAATTAGGCAAGTTTGTTAGTTTAGATTGATTGAAATCATTTTCTGCAATCTAGAAAAAGGTAAAGTTGACGTCATATCTACCTCTTGATTGATTGATTGAGAATCAATCCCAACCACTTCTAACTTGTGGCTTTCAGGCCTTTTAGTTTTCCCATTTTACAAAGGTAAATGCTTTGCAACTTACATAAGAAAGTGATCATATGTGATTAATCACTCAATACCATGAATGAATGCAAATAAAAGTCCACAAGGAGTATATGTGGCATCATTCAAATGATGGATTTGACGAAGATCATGTCCACCTCAAGCATAATGAAATCTTGATGTTCCAACAACTCCCTTTCAAGCTGAAGTACGCTTGAGTCTCCATTCTCTGATAGGTTGAATACCTACCATAGCTTTGAATGTACAAAGCTTTATCCCATCAAGTGCCTTTGTCATCATGTTTGCTATTTGCTTCTCAGTAGGAACAAATGAAATGTCGATTGCCTTTGCCATAAGCTTCTCTCTTACAAAGTGGTAATGGAATTCTATGTGCTTTGTCCTTTCATGAAAAATTGGATTTTATGTGCTTTGTCCTTTCATGAAAAATTGGATTTGCAACTAGATGCATGGAACTTACATCATCTCCAAGTAACTGAGGTTTGGAACTTACAAGTCCCGAATCTGAGTACAACTCCTTGAGCCATATTGCTTCTTGAGTTGCAATAGTTAGACCTTTGCATTCTACTTCAGTTGAAGATAAAGCAACTGTTGGTTGCTTCTTGAAACTCCATGACACCAATTTTGAACTTGCAAATGCTAAGTATCCAGAGGTAACTTCTTCTATCATCCTTTGCTCCTAACCAATCTGCATCTAAATATATTTTGATATCCAAATCTAAAGAGTAAGGATAATCATACCTTCATTAAGTGTCCCTCTGAGGTACTTGAGTACTCTCTTTGCAGCATCCATGTGTGGCCTTCTAGGTGAGTGCATGAACTTACTAAGCACTCCCACACTATATGATACGTTTGGTCTTGTGTGAGTAGCATATATCAAGCTACCAACTAAGCTTTCATACTCTTTAGGATCGTCAATCTGCTCACCTTCATTATAAACACTTAATCAATCTGCTCACCTTCATAAACACTTAATCAATGGTTCAATCTGCTCACCTTCATAAACACTTAATCAAATGGTTCAATTCCAAAGGTGTGCATGCAAGCTTTGTGTCCTCCATTCTAAACTTGAGAAGTAGGTCTTGAATGTATCTTCTCTAAGTTAGGATCGTCAATCTACTCACCTTCATAAACACTTAATCAATGGTTCAATTCCAAAGGTGTGCCTGCAAGCTTTGTGTCCTCCATTCTAAACTTGAGAAGTAGGTCTTGAATGTATCTTCTCTGAGTTAGATACATCCCTTCATCTATATAAATCACTTGCATACCTAAGGAATATGTGAGTTGTACTTCCCGAACACTGTGAACAGGTTGTCTTTATGCAAGATTCGAAAGAACCAGAGTGATTATTTGTTTTACAAGTCTCTCCACATCGCAAACAAATTTGTGAGGACATAGATGTAGAAGAAATTCCATTGGTAGTGGACTCTGAGGTGCATTCGATAGTGGAGGAGGAAGAGATCATTGTCCAAGATGAAGAGGTCTTTGAAGAAGATGAGGTACATGATGAAGTAATAGATGATATGTTCTATGAGGATGGTGATCAAGAAGGTCCAGCCATACCAAGAGATCTAGAAGTCACCAATGTAGATATAGACATCCTCTGCATGTTAGATGTCCAAGCAGATTCTAGAATAGAGGATTTATTAGGCAAACACTTCAATGTACTAATTTATGTTTATTTATTTTGCTATGTTTTTCTCTACACTACTATCTTTCTATATTACCATTATTATCATATTCCAATTATTTGAGTTTTTTGTTGCAGAGCTTGATGGGAGATAGTCCACTGGTCACTCTGCCCTCCATGACAGAGGAGCAGTTTATGGATTTTATATCTCACACACCTCTTGCTTATATGGCTAGAGCATTACAGATCACTCAAAGTAGCACTCCCATCAGTGACACTCCCGCTAGCATCACTCCCTTTAGCGGGACTACTTTCCCCGACCTCACTCCCTCTGGTGGGACTACTCCCATCGAAGGTACTAATGGTTTTTCAGGACGTAATAGAAATAAACTTATAAATACATGTACTCTGAGAGACTCATCCATCAGAGTACATGGGAGGAGATTGCACCCAATATCGCATCGATTGTTTCTCTATTTTTGATTCCTATTTCGTCTTCTTTCTGCCTCTGTGTGGGGACCTGATAACAATTTTAGCCTCAAAACTAATTGCATAGCTATTCCCTTCACTATCATTTTGACTTATGACCCAACCTATACCAATAGGACTAGTATCAACATTCAATATAATAGGTTTGTTAACAGAATAGTCTATACGCTTAAGGATGGGAGCTTCAAGCAATAATTTCTTCAATTTACGCATAGCTTGTGTGTGTTTCTCAGTCCAAATAAATTTTCATTTCTTCCTGAACAAGTCATAGAGATAGTCAACAACATGAGCAAAGTGTGGGATCCAAATAACATAAAAGATGCAAGCACCAAGAAATCCATGTACCTCACTCATGTTGTTACATGTTACAAAAATCTTGCTAATGGCATCAACTTTTTGTGGGTAAGGCTTTCGACCAGAATGACCACATAAATTTCCAACAATAAGAACCTCGTTGATACCAAAAATAGATTTTTCTATGGAAAATGTGAGACCTACCTCTTCAAATCATTGAAATATTAGTTCACAATCAAAGATATGATGAAGAACAAATTTACGACATCCACATGAATCTAAAGTAATGTCCTTTGCAAGTTCCTCACTCCCTTTAATTGCAATATCATCAATGAATGGCATGGTTAAATGAGGCATAAAATCATGTAAGACCATATTCATAGCACTCATCATATGAGCCACAGAATTAGTTGCTCCTTGAGGTAAAGTACACATTCGCACTAAGCCTAAAGGAGCTTTCATTGTGGTTATGTCACGAATATCAATTGCTAATTGGAATTGATCATATCTAGAATATAAATCACCCATTGAATAGATAGAATGTCCTAAAAATGATTCAACAAACTCATCTACAATGGATCTTGTTCCTACATTCCTTATAGTGACTTTATTGACATGTTGGAGATATTGAATAAAACATAGTTTCCCATTCTTTTTAGGCACAGTGAACCATCTATTTGAGTAAGGTGCAAAAGATGTCTCTAACATTCTCATGTTTATCTTCTCCTTAAGTAGTTTCATTAGCTCAGGTAAGTGAGCCTTTGAAACTGGTATAGGGAGAAGATTCCATGGAATATGTGGAATAGTAAAGATTGTCATGGGTGCAACTAGCTTAGGATCTATGCGGCCAATCTCATGAGGATACATAGCAAAGGCTTTTCCATGGCTACTTATGACTCTTTCAAATTTATCTCTCTCTGCTGGCAAAAGAAAGTCATCATCTCTCCCAATTTTCACCGGTTTGATTGTCTCATCCTTGAATGTATGTCCTATGTTTTTCTTATCCGGAAGAATTGGATCGTTTTTCACATCAATAATTTTTTCATTACTTGGGGTAATGGTTGAGCTATGGGTTTGACTTTTTTGTCTATAATTTTGTACTTTGTTTCAACTAAGACATCATTCGTTTGGTTAAATTTTGAGCACTTGTCAACATTGAGAGCATATTCTTGGATAAGAGCATACTCATCAAGGGAAGAAAGAAGGATAATATGGGAATTAGAATTTTGTTGAAGACATAACTCTAACTTCTCAAGAGTAGGGAAACAATGAGATGTCTCAATCATGTTGGTGCAAAGTCCAAGCCCACACATTTGGCTTGAGGTTCATAAAGATATGAAGTTCCATTAAAACCATTGCTAGTGGAAATTTATCCGTTTACCTTTGTAAAAGCCATTTCGTTTTGATTTGAGAATATTTGTAATCACCTACCGAAAATTCGTGGACTTGTTAGTTAGAAAAGTGACTACTCCATTGAGGGAATATCTCCTAGAATGAAGGATCACTTTTAGAGAGAGCCATAAGTTGAATTCAAATTCAAATTTGAATACAACACTTATATAAAGTCACTTGAAAAGTCATGGGTAGTAGCTTCATTCTCTGAGCTCTCCATTGCCATTTTGTATGTGTGTAAGGCCTACATTGTAGCCTACACTACTCTTCATCATAAGGCTATGAATATCAAGCCTATGATCTTGTACAACATTGTTCATTAATACAATATATCTACATTGTTCATCTATGATCTCTCTGTTATAGTCATCCTTAACTGTCAACTTGTGCTGCTCATATCTCACTCATTTCTCCACCAATTTCAATGATCTATAGCTTGTTGGAATCAGCTTGAAGTTATCTACATGATGAAAAATTTTGAAGCAAATCGATTTAGCCAATTTGGAGAAAAGCATGTCGAAGCACTCATTGGTCAAACTCTGTAGAGGTCCTAAAAAATCGTGGGTAATGATTAATTTGTTAAATTGATTGCTTTGTGTATAGTGGATCATTTCAAGTGATTCCACTTGGAATCATTAGCTTACTAAGTAGTTAGATACATCTAAAAGGAATTTTTCCAATTCCTATTGTACTGGTAGCATTGAGCATTACAAGCAGCAGGTGTATGATAAAAAATAAAAGGTTTTCATTGAGTTTTATAATTGGAAGTAGTCTGTTTTGATTCAATCTTTTCATACATCATTTCCAAAGTACATAGGCACTTTTATGGTGTCATTGGAAAGCTAAGAGGGCCCACATATCAACTTTGAAGTCACAAAGGGCTGGTACTAAGCAAGATTTGGCAGTACCTACTCATCACTTGAAGTGTCCATCCATCTATCCCAACAGTGGTATCAGAGCAAAGTTAAGGTAAAATGGGAGATGGTTTTCCTTCTTTCATTGATAAATTGGACAGGAACAACTATCAAGCATGGTCTCTGAGGATGAATACATACTTGCAAGGAAGGAGCCTCTATGGATACATCTCAGGAGATGAGGAGATGCCCATATTCAGAAGCAAAGGACAACCTACAAGAGAGGAGCATGAAAGACTCAACACATGGTGTGCCAAGGATGCATTAGCAAGGTCTTACTTACTTAACTCAATCTCTGATTTTCTTCTTCCACATGTTAGGAACTATAAGACATCCCAAGAGACTTGGGAAACATTATCTTCTTATTTCTCTTCCAACACAAGGTCTAGGAAGAATCAATTGTGGATTGAGTTCACCACTCAAAGAAAGCAACCTAAGCAAGCTATCTCAGAGTATGTGACCAAAGTTAAAGATGTAGCAGATTAGTTGGCAAGCATAGGAGAAGAAATTGAAGAGAAGCAGATTGTAAGGAAAGTAATCAATGGTATTAAAGTTGATGACAAATGGGAGAGCTTCACAACTGCCATGGATCTCTACATGGACATGTAGATTCCAGACCTTACCACACTCATGGGGCAACTATTTACCCATGAAGCCAAGATCAACAAGAACGGAGATTCATCAAGAGGTAATAGCTCTTCTGCCTTATACACTGATAAGAATAAGTCTAAAGAGAAAGGCAAGAACAAGAAGGTAGAAGATGAAGGAACTACCTCCCAAGACAACTATGCAGGGAGAGGTAGATCATCAAGAGGAAGGGGCAGAGGAGGTAAGCAAGGTAGGGGGAGACAAGAATCAGAGAGGAAGAGGATATCAAAGAGGTGGATATACACAATCAAGAGGCAGATTAAATCACCACCAAGGATACAACAACAACTACAATAGTAACTACCAAGGAGGATACAAATCCAGGAAGGATTACAACAACTACATAGAGGAGCAAGAAGATTCTCTTTTGATTATGAACATGACTTCAAAACCAGGTATAAATGATGACCATATCTTCTACATTGACTCAGGATGCTCAAATCATGTGGCAGGCAATGTAGCTTTTCTCTCTAACCTTGAGGAACCAAAGGGTAAGCATCAGGTACAAACAAGTGATGACACCAAGCACTCAGTGATTAAAGTTGGAAATGTTAAGACCTCTGATGGAAACAAGAATCTGCTGAGTAGGGTTCTATATGTACCAACAATTACCAAGAATCTGATAAGTGTTGGACAAATTGTGGAAAAAGGTTTGCAGGTTAGATTCAACCAATATGGATCATTTGTGGAGGATCCCAAGCATGGGTTCAAGAGAATTGCCAAAGGAGAAAAGACAGGTAGACTATTCACTTTTGAACTTGAAGATACAAGGAACATTGCACTTTATAGTTATAAAGATCAAACATTATCAGAGCTTGAAATTTGGCATAAAATATTAGGGCACGTAGGTGAAAGAACCTTGAAACTAATATGCAGAGATCAATGTGTGCTTGGGATACCTAATGTATCCAAGCAACACATGATTTATAAATGTGGTGCTTGTCAGTTTGGAAAGTCTCACAGGTTACCCTTCTCAAGGAAAGGCTACATGCATGAGGATTATCTAGAACTTGTTCATACAGATGTATGGGAACCAAGCAAGGATCCCTCAATCTCTGGATCAAGGTATTATGTATTCTTCATTGATGATTACAGTAAATGGACTGTATTGTACTTTATGAAGCACAAAGATGAAGTATTCAGTTGTTTTAAAAGGTATCTTGCACTTGTTGAAAATCAAACAGGGAGAAACCTAAAAAGATTAAGGTCAGATGGAGGAGGTGAGTACTTCTTAAATTATTTTGATGCATTCTTGCAGGACAGAGGAATCAAGAGAGAAATTACCACAAGGTATATCCCTGAGCAAAATGGGGTAGTAGAAAGGAGAAATAGATTAATTGTTGAGATAGTTAATCAATGTTAAATGAGAAAAAATTACCTAACTACTTATGGGCAGAGAGTGTATCTACTGCCACTTATCTTGTAAACAGGTTGCCATCCAAATCACTTGATGGGATGACCCCATATGAAGCATGGCATGGTAGAAGACCCTCACATGATCATTGTAGGATATTTGGATGTGTAGTATATGTGCATATCCGTTCTCAGATAAGAGGTAAGATAGAACTTAAGGCAGAGCAGTGTATCTTCATAGGGTATGATCTAAATCAGAAAGGATATAGGTTCTACAATCCTTCCAACAAGGGATTCATGGTCAGTAGAGATGTTGTCTTTGATGAAAATGATTCTTGGTTTGATAGTGAATGCAGGAAGGTAAAACTACTTGGAAGAGGAGTTTCCAAGCCTCTCTAAAGAGGAGCCTATTCAGAATGAAGACATCAATTCAGATGATGAGGACATCATCAATCTTGAAGAGTTCAAGACATGGAAGTCCAAAGGCAAATTCAAGATGAAGAAATTGGAGGATGTACCTGAATCTTCCAACCAAGCAATCAGAAGATCACAAAGGGAGAGCAAGAAGCCAATCAGATATGGGTATGACACCTCCCTTGTTACCAAGCACTCTGTTTATCTTGCAAAAGACTTGTTAATTGAAGAACCAACATCATATGAAGAAGCAAAGACCAAGGCAGAATGGAAGGAAGCTATGGATGAGGAAATTGAAGCACTCAAGGAGAGTGATACTTGGGAACTAGTACCAAAGAAGGAGTCTATGAAGGTAATTGGTTCTAGATGGATCTATAAAATCAAAAGGAATTTTGATGGATCAATAAGCAGGTACAAAGCTAGACTTGTGGCTAAGGGTTTTGCACAAACCCAAGGCATTGATTATGAAGAAACTTTCTCACCTGTGGCCAAAATGCCAAGCGGGATTTCAGAGGAGGTGTACATGTCACAACCTCCTATCTATCAGGACCCAAACAAGGTAACACATGTATGTAAATTGAACAAAGCTCTTTATGGATTGAAATAGGCACCTAGGGCATGGAACCATAAGTTGACTACATACCTTCAGGATCAAGGTTTTGTCATGAGTAAAGTAGATACTTCTCTATTCATCAAGGGAAATAATTTAGAGGTAATATACCTATGTGTATATGTTGATGATATCATACTTACAGGTAATGATGCTAATGGCATCAAACAGGTCAAGAACCAGATGATGAGGGAGTTCAAAATTAGTGACCTTGGATCATTAAAATATTTTCTTGGACTTGAGTTAGTCTATACTAACTCTGGAATTTACATTACTCAGAGAAAGTATATAGAGGATATGTTGAAGAAGTTTCATTTGCAAGATGCCAAAGTTGCAAGTACTCCAATGGAGGTAAACCTAAAACTAAGTGCTCATGAATGTGATGTACTTGAGAACATTGCAAGTTACCAAAGCATAATGGGAAGCTTGAATTATGCTACCTTGACAAGGATTGACATTGCTTATGGAGTAAGTGTGCTAAGTGAGTTTATGCACAAGCTTAGGGCACCTCACTTGGAGGTTTCCAAAAGGATCTTGAAGTACCTTAAGGGTACTCAACATCATGGTTTGTATTTCCCTTATACATCAGACTTGGACATTAAGATTTATTAAGATGCAGATTGGGCAGGATGCAAAGATGATAGGAGGAGTACCTCAGGATACTTATCGTTTGCAGGTGATAAGCCAATATCATGGTCTTCAAAGAAGCAACCTACTATTGCTTTATCTTCTAGAGAGGCAAAGTATAGAGGATTGGCCAATGCTACTCAAGAGGCCATATGGATAATACTGTTGTATATAGAATTGGGTTTACACACTACATCTCCAATGATTTTTGGAGATAATACAAGTTCATTACACCTTGCAGTTAATCCTATTTATCATGCTAGGACCAAGCATATAGAGATCCACTATCATTATGTGAGAGAGAAGCTATTGAGCAAGGATAGTCAGCTGGCATATGTATCAACTAATATGCAATGTGCAGACTTGTTGACTAAAGCATTAGATGGTACAAAACTTTGAAGGTTTAAATCAATGATTGGATTATAGGACATTCATGAAGATTGAAGATGAAGACCAAGCCAAAATGAATGGCATGAGGGGGAGCTGTTGGTGCAAAGTCCAAGCCCACACATTTGGCTTGAGGTTCATAAAGATATGAAGTTCCATGAAAACCATTGCTAGTGGAAATTTATCCTTTTACCTTTGTAAAAGTCATTTCCTTTTTACTTGAGAATATTTGTAATCACCTAAAAAAAATTTGTGGACTTGTTAGTTAGAAAAGTAACTACTTCATCGAGGGAATATCTCCTAGAATGAAGGATCACTTTTAGAGAGAGCCATAAGTTGAATTCAAATTCAAATTTGAATACAACACTTATATAAAGTCACTTGAAAAAGTCACGAGTAGTAGCTTCATTATCCAAGCTCTCCATTGCCATTTTGTATGTGTGTAAGGCCTACATTGTAGCCTACACTACTCTTCATCATAAGGCTATGATTATCAAGCCTATGATCTTGTACAACATTGTTCATTAATACAATACATCTACATTGTTCATCTATGATCTCTCTGTTATAGTCATCCTTAACTGTCAACTTGTGTTGCTCATATATCACTCACTTCTCCACCAATTTCAATGGTCTATAGCTTATTGGAATCAACTTGAAGTTATCTACATGCTGACAGGTTTTGAAGCAAATCCATTTGGCCAATTTGGAGAAAAGTGTGTCGAAGCACTCATTGGTCAAACTCTGTAGAGGTCCTAAAAAATCGTGGGTAATGATTAATTTGTTAGATTGATTGCTCTGTGTATAGTGGATCATTTCAAGTGATTCCACTTGGAATCATTAGCTTACTAAGCTAATTAGATACCTCTAAAAGGAATTTTTCCAATTCCTGCTATACTGGTAGCACTGAGCATTACAAGCAGCAGGTGTATGATAGAAAATAAAAGGTTTTCATTGAGTCTTCTATTTGGAAGTAGTCTGTTTTGATTCAATCTTTTCATATATCATTTCCAAAGTACATAGGCACTTTTATGGTGTCATTGGAAAGCAAAGAGGGCCCACATATCAACTCTGAAGTCACAAAGGGCTGGTACTAAGCAGGATTTGGCAGTACCTACTCATCACTTGAAGTGTCCATCCATCTATCCCAACAAATCACATGCTCAATGTTCTCATCATGTTCCATGATTTCGTTGGTTTTATATTTTTTTTTTGGGTTTTTTGGATAAAAGACTTGGACAATTGACTCTTATGAAGAAAATCTAATATAGAGTGTGGAAAACAAAGTGACAAACTATTATACACGTTGGTTGCTTGCGAGATGTCAAACCAATATCCACTCTTGTCCCACTCAACAATGGATTCTATTTGAAATTTTGATCATATGTAGCTCCAAACATGAATCGAGGTGCACAATCACTACAAGCATGCTCATGACCCTCAGTAACAATAGGTTTCTTTTTAATTCACAATCGATTCCTAGGATGATTCACTCCTACCGTCATGACTTGAAGTGATTGCATTCCATTCTTAGACTTAATTCTAGCATAGGTAGACCCATCATCCATGGCTTTCGTTTCCATACGACTCTCATAATTAAAGGGTTGAGCTAAGAGAATTTCATAAGAGCAATTATCTTGAATAAAAAAGTGAAACTCTTCTATGATTCCTCCTATGGATATGGGCACACTAGCACAAGATCCTTACACGATACCTACACTAATATCTACAGTTCTCATACACCATCCATAGTCTTTATCTATGGGCCATCAAAACTTATCATAGACTTCTCATGAAATCACATTGATTTCGGAGCCGGAATCTACTAATGCATTTACAGTGATAGCATTCTTATCATTTCCTATTATAACATGCATCTCTGATGTACCTCTAGACCAACATTTTCTTTTAAAGTGACTTTCAAGATTGTTTTCATGACTTTCATGGTTAGGTTGAATAGATCCTAAGAATTTTTTGTTAACATTTACTTCATCATCGCCAAGGTCCTCTTCATCAGATTCATCAAAGTTTAAGGCTTCATTCATAGCTTGATCTTGATATAGAGAATCTTGCATCTCAGTATCTAGATTAAGCAGAAACCTCTTCCTTTTAATTAGGCCGATAAAGTTATCTTTAAAAACAGGTTTTCCAATAGAGAAAACTTGTTCTAAAGTCATAGTCACTTGACTCTTAAGAAAAATGTCATCTAAAATCTCCATAGGATCTATTTTTCTCTCAATTTCTGAAATCAAGATGGCTTTAGGTTTTCTCTTTGGTTTCTTTTGTTTTTGCTCAAGATCTTGTTTTTGTTCATGTTCTTGTGTTCGATCTTGAGTTTGTTTTTATTGTTCTTGTTTCTCTAAAGGCTTTGGTTCTGTTTTTCTTTGCTTTTTCTTCTTACCTTTTTGTTTCTCCTCTTGTTTTTGTTCATCGGGTTGTGGTTCTTGTTTTTAATCTTTGGGTTATGATGTTTCTCCTTGCTCTATGATTGTTTCTATTCCCCTTGAGGTTTGTTTTTGAGTCACTCTTCTTTCACTAGGCTCAGTTTCATCTCTTTTTCATTTTTCTTCTACATTGGATATGTGAGAAATAAGAGATTGATCTTCTATCGGTGACTCCCAAGCCATTATTCTCCTAATCTCATCTCGTGATTGTACTAAATCCTTTATGGATAAGTCAAATTCTTTTGTTGGTTTACTTGATTCTACTTCTTGTTCATCAAGAGCTTCTAGTTTCAACCCTCTATTTCCTGCATCCATTATGGTTATATTTTCATAGTGTTTTTTCATTCCTCCCTTACCATAATTTCCTTGCAAAGGTAGGCTAGATCGATAGTCATAGATTTTCTTGTCTATGTCTATTACTAGTCGTTGCTCCTTAGTAGCCTTCAATAACTCACAATCTCTCAAAAAGTGCTCTAATGAATCATGCCAAGGACACCTACGAGGACCACACACAAAACCATTTTTTGATTAGTTGTGGTGGGAAATTTTGAAATTGAGGATTTTGTTGATAAGTAATTGTTTGAACAAGATAATTAGGATTTTGATAAGGCAATTGATGTATTTGAGGGGCTTGGGGAGTAGCATGTGGTACTTAAGGTGCAACAGGAGCTTCCATAATATATGATTGATGATTTTGAAAATGTTGATTTTGAGGATTTTGAAAAGCTATTTGAGAAGCTTGAGGATACATGTTTTGATACATTTGAGGATTTTGCACATGAGGATGAGGATTTTGCATTGATGGATTATGCATTGGAGGAACTTGATGTGCTTGAGTAGGAGCTACTTGAGGATTTCTATTGGGAGCTATAACATGTTGATTAGGCTCTTGAAAAGACATTGGGTTCATTTGATTTTGGAAAGTTTTGATGTATTTAGATTGTAAAGCACCTATAGTCTTGGCCAAATTGGATTGTGTAGCAATAAGAATTTCCATTTGCTTAGTGACAATTTCCACTTGAGATTGGTCAACTACACTTTTATTTGGATCTACTTTAAAACCTTGACTAGGCTCCATCATTTGAGGAATAGGAGTAGAGCCAAAATGCATAGCATGGGATTGTTCTCTAACTTGCTCCTTAGCTTGTGGAAGACTAGTTTGCTCATAAAGCATGGATTATCTTTGATGTCTATGGGCTACAACCTCTACTACTTTACGCACTTTTTGCCACTTTCAATAAGACCATAGAGCATATCTGGCTCTTCAAATCGTTGTTCAACTTCCCTACGAGTTTCAAGATGAAGAATCTTAAGAAAATTGATCACAAGATCAGGTTCCAAAGTTATCTTATCCTCATCAGGAAGTTGTTCATAGCGTCTAATATACTCATTTTGTAAGTGAGTAATAGTGCTACTAGGCTTTGGGAAATCGACCCATCGTAAGAATCCATCCCGATTATGTTGGCTATAATCCTCAAGATAGAATTCTTTGAGCATATCCTTTCTGAAATCACTCCAAAGAAGAGTATCATATTGAGTGACACGGTTTATGATAGAGCTATCAAAAATTTGCTCAAAGAATGTTATCAAAAGATTTCGGGAAGACCAAAAATCATAGCTTGCTCTTCAAACAAATCTAAGTAGCTTGTAATGTTGATGCCATTGAATTTTCCCTTCTTTCTCAACATAGAAGAGACTATTCTTTGGCCTTGTTTCTCAACAATAAGCAATTTGAATCCTTCCTCCATCTTATGTGAATAAGCAAGTGATGCATGATGTTCTAGATCTCTCACAAATGCCTTTACTTCATGACAAAGATGTGCATGATATTGTGAGTCCAATGCAACACTCAAGAATGATGATGATGATATGATGAGGATGAAAAATATGAAACAAAGGATATGGATCACAACCTCCCAACATTATTTACTTGATAATTCATCCAATGTTGTGCTCCAAACTTCTTCTTCTTGCTTGTGTTGTTTGTGTGCTTTCATAGACCTCAAACTCCAACATTGTGATCTATGTCAATGAATCGGTGAACCTTGAGATGTACATCGATTTCCTCTTTGGAAATTATTGCCATTGAAACCTTTTCAAAAGTCGGGTCTTGATTTTAGTGGTCCGATTGGGTCACCAATGATCTCTTGGGGAGGAAACCTTATTTTGACTTGCATATATTATTCTACTCAATGGGTAGAAGCTTGGTTCCTCAAGCATGCCACTCCTGCAACAAATATGCAAAACATTAGATGAACATACATGACGTGCTTAATGCAAACAATTTCAATCATCAAAATGATACTTACAAACTCATGATGCATAGTGTCGTACTTGTCGCTACCCAAATGTGACGCTCCGATCGTATCTAGATGTATAGCCTACCACATCTCGTTACTGACATCGATCAAGAGTCTATTGCTACTCATCAGATCATATCCCACTCCTTAGCATCTAACCTTATAGGCTTCGATAACCCTATTCTGAAAGCATCACGAGCCTTTGATCGTCGATGCAACATCACCTCGTGCGCTGTGTGTTGAATCTACTCCAAGCTGACAACATGGTGCCCAAGTGCTCATCGGTACTCGTGATAGATCGACTCTGTGATATAATTTTCTCGATCTTTGTCCTATTCAATCCACTTCACCATGACAAAGTGTCCAAAACGGTACAGAGCATAACTACCATTGTCGTCGAGATTTTCTCTCCACTCTGACTCATGAAAGCCTACAGGAAAGACATTCGATGAAGGTAGCGAGAATTCCTTGAGAAGTCCAAGATGCATCGAGGATGTCAAAGGGAGTTCACATGCAAACTTTGGAAGAAATCAAGCAAATCCAGGGTAGCGGTTAAAGCTGGTCAAATTTTAGAAATTAGGGAAAAAATTTCCATGTCTCCAAATCACATGAAAATTCATATACTTGTAAAGCCTATCAAAGGCAATCTATGGCCTAAATTTCACATGTAAATGGATTTTCTAGCAAATTGATATGCCATGTGCATTTTATAAAAAATGTAAATTTTCCACTTAGACTCTACAAAATCTTGTATAGGAATTTTTGTTAGCCATATGATTTGACATGTATAAATATCATATATGGCTACATATTTCTAAAAATTTTCAAGGCTATCAGAGCTTCCTAGACACCTTAATGCCACCTTGCAAACTTCCAAATGTAGTCAAACTTGTATAAGGGAGATTTAGATAGGAGTTTTTTCTGCATATTCCTAAAGGAGACCTTTCAAAACATTGCCCTACAAATTTTCATCTTCATCAAAGGATATTTGAAGGGTCAAAGAGCACAAAATCCAGTTTTCAAGGTCACTGTAGTTTCCTAGAATAAGAAAATTGAAGCAAAAAACTATAAAAACCCCCCTCCAAACTGATAGAGCATCATTGTTAGGCACCCATAGGGCCCTTGCTAGCACATGGTTTCCTTGAGATGATCACCCTCAATTGAGCGTGTGAGGATCTAAGGTGGGATAGTAAGAGCATAGTTCCTAGAATCAATTTTTAGACTTCCACTCTAGGATAGGCTCATAAACCCAATTTCTCTTTCTTTGCTCACCCTTAGTGGAGCATGTGAGTAAGTTAGAGTTGGGTTTATGATTCATAGACTTATTTAGAAACACATTACGATCCTAGAAAGACATAGGGTCAATGAAGTGGAACCTATCCTCTTACGTGTGACATTCGGTTGAATTGTCATGGTCAGGGGGCCGTATGGACCATCCTTGACCATTAGAATGCTTAGCTTGACATTTCACAACATTCATGTATATGTATGCCATAACAATATCTTCTAATTCATGTCTCTTGTCTCTTAGTCTCTTAGTCTCTTAGTCTCTTATATGTTTTTACATGTCTCTTTCTATCTCTTTCTATGTGTGAGAAGGCTTCGTTCCATAGCTTGTAATCCTTTTCCCTTTCATCTTGGTCATCATCTGTATCACGTCTTGGATCTTGGACGTGTGTATCATGCTTGCTTCCTAATTGATGGAAATCAGAATCAAGATCATATGGTAGAGTTACCTTTTGTTTGTCTTCATCATACTAAGACATGTGTTCTTCAAACACAACATCTCTACTTATTGTGAATTGCTTGGTTGAAGGATTATAGAACCTGTAACCCATATGAGTTGATTCATACCCAATAAACAATGCCTTTGTTTCCCTTTCATCTAGCTTACCTCTTATTTGTGATGGTACATGAACATAAGCTAAACAACCAAACACCTTGCAATGTCCAAGACTGAGTTTTCTTCCATATCATGCTTCGTAAGGAGTCATACCTTGGAGTGATTTGGATGGTAATCTATTGAAAAGGTACATAGCAATTGAAATAGTCTCTGCCCATAGATAATGTGGCAACATATTTTCTTCAAGCATTGTTCTGGCTAATCCAACCAATGTCTTGTTTCTTCTCTCGAGAATTCCATTCAATTGAGGAGAGTACCTAGTAGGCACTTCCCTTTTGATACCGTTATCCTGACTCATCAAACTCTTTGGAGAAGTACTTGCCCCCTCCATGAGATCGGAGCTTCTTAAGTGATCTACCTATATGGTTCTCCACATGTGCTAGATACTTTATGAAGCAATCAAACACTTCATTCTTACTATTTGGCTATTCCTACTCATCACTTGAAGTGTCCATCCATCTATCCCAACATTAACACAAGGCCATGGTGGATCTAGAAAAAATATTGGAAATATCGCAGACAAGCATTCCTTGAAGCATTAAAGAAGTATAAAGTTTTTTAGGTCATGTAAGTTACCATAGATTTTTTCAAATGCCTAAAAGATAGCAAAGCCACTCTTGTGCTTCAAAAATCAAATACAAATCTTTCAATAAATCTATAAGGTAGAAAATCTTTCCAAGAGTCAAATTTAATCTTATGCTTTACACCTATTCTTGTTCCTCCAAGTTGTTCAATTGATTCACATCTCCATATGGATGCAAGTTTCATGGTTGTAGGAGTTGTGTTAGAAAAATCCTCAAATAAGTACTCTAGATATAGTCAATTATGCTATGCATGCAAGTTATTCAATAAAGGTGAACCTAATTATAGAACACATGAACAAGAAGGATTAGCAATATTTGCAACAATTTATAACTTCTACCAATAGTTATTGGTCATGCAGTTTTTGGTTATTTTAGGTCATCAAACTAATGTTGAAGGTAGAATTTGGAGGAGGCTTTTGTTGTTTCATGAATTTGACTTTAGAGTACACATCAAGCTAAGAAAGGAGGACCTACTGGTAGAGAAGATCTTGAGGATTCCTCAAGAGAACTAGCCATCTTGATTAGTGATGAACTTATGGATCAATTATTCAAAGTAAATGTAATTGTGAAGTGGTATAAAGATATTATCAAGTTATTCTCTATTGGTGAACTTCTAATTCAAATGTCCAATTTGAAGATAGAAAAAAAATCATCAAAAGAAAATAATTTTCATTTCTCAATAATAAATTGTATAAACAATCAAATGATGGTATTCTTATAAGATTATGGTTCTTTCATGAAGTGCCTTACTATTGGAAGATGTCCATGAAGATGGTCATTTATGGGAAACAATGGGAAACAATGGACTATGGTGACTCAAGCTCTTCAAGGATTATATGGATAATTTCAACTAATGGGAAACAAGACTTTTCACAATGGACTATGGTGACTCAAGCTCTTCAAGGATTATGTGGATTTTGTTAAGTTTTGAGGCACATGCCAAAGGTGTATGCCTAAGCCCACTAAGCTAGATTAGGTTTGAACAGGGTGGAAACCATTTCAAAAATAGGGAATGGACTTCATAGGTCCTATCAACTCATAAGGCCACTTAAGTAATTATAATTACATTTTGATGGCCACCTATTATTCAAAAAACTAGGTTGAAGGTTAAGTCTCACTAGTCTTTACTTTCACGATTGTGACCAAATTCTTGTATAAACGTATATCCTATAAATTTGGATGCGATGTAGAGATCACTAATGATAGAAACACGGAATGTCAATCACATCATAGAAGCTATCATGCATAAGAGATTATATGCTTATTTTCCTAGTGCCAAGGAGAAAGCTAAAGCCATTAATAAATCGCCAAATTCACTTTTATATGAAACCTACTTTTATAAGTCACATGGCCTCTTGCCATTAGTGGAGCGTTGTAGGCTTATAGAACTTGAAGAGAGTCCACTAAAATCAAAAAAATTTGAAGACTGGCATATGGATTAGAGGCATTAGCATATTTTGAGTTGTTAATGAAGTCAAATCAAGAAGAAAAATGTTAAATGAAACCAAGGAAAGTTTTACGGAGATCTTGAACCACATTCGAGGGATTCAAAAAAGATATCATCACATTTCTTAAGGATCTCTAATTCTTTTGATTTCAAACATAATACTCTGATTGTTTTATATCTCTTGCAACAAGGATTATTTTGCACAAAAAGAATGTTCACTTTGTGTTCGTGATTGTTTTATATCCTATCATCTTTGGAATTAATTACATCTCATCTACACACTTCTTTTCTTCCCTTGTTGAAATCTCCTCAAAAGCATTCTCTTTCCTTGTAGTGGAAATATGTCAATTCTATCTTGTCCCTCGGATCGATATCTCCTTGACGTATTCTCTCCTCTCCATAACGAAGAGGTTTGAAGATTTGTCTCTCCTCCTGATGATTGTTGGGAAGTTTGACAATGCTCTTCTCTCTTCCTCTTTCAAAAAAACTCTTCGAAGCTCCTTGTTTCTCTCCACATGGAAAACCTTTTGAAAATTATTGGTATCGAGATTTCTCCTTGAGCTATGAGGGCTGAAATTTACTTGAAATTTGTTCATTTATACTTCAAAATAGATTTCTATAGTGTATCTCTCATGTTATTGGTCTCCTCATGTTAGAACCCTCTTTTATTTTTTCAATTTCTCTCTCCTTCCTCAACAACTCAAATCAGTCCTTTTTCCTAAATAATGCTCATTTCTCTCGTTCAATCATTGAAGTTATTCTTACTTCTCAATGACTACAACACGGATTTCTCCTATCAAAGCATTGAGATTTTACATCCTCCTCAATGCTACATAACACCACTTTCACATATCTAAGTTATAAATTTCTCTTCCCTTCCAAATGACATAGAAATTTCTAGTGCTTAACTTTAACATAGAAGAATGGTTGATTCTCTTCCCAATAATCTCAAAAAGGGATTCAACTCATCTTTCTGTTTTGAAGAAATTCCCTTCCATATAAAACAAGGTATGATTGACAATGTGCTTCACATATCTTAGCACTCATTTGGCTGAATTTAAATGTTCACTTGTTGGAGTTTGCATAAATTGAGAAAGAACTCCAACGATATAACACAAATCTGGTCTTGTGATCATAGCAGAGATCAATGAACCTATAATACTCCTGTATATAGTCACATCATGTAATTTCTCTCCATCATTTGAGAATAGCTTTACATTTGTTTCCATAGGTTGAGTGAGTGGTTTGCATTCACTCATTCCAAATCTGAAACGAACATCCAACCGGTACTTTCTTTGCATCAAGTAGATGCCATCTTTCCCATAGACTACCTCAATGCCTAAAAAATATTTCAACTCACCAAGATCTGAAATTTTAAACTTCTTACCAAGTTTTCTTTTTATCTCTTGTATTCCTACAACATTACTTCTTGTTATGATGAGATCATCAACATATATGCAGATGTATACCTGCTTTACTTCTTCTTTCTTCATGTAGAGAGAAGGATCTGCACTACTTGGACTATACCCACACCTTGTGAGGTACTCAACCAATCTTTGGTTCCAAGCACATGGTGCTTGCTTCAACCCATACAAAGCTTTCTTCAATCTACAAACAAAATCTAGATGCATTTTATCTTCAAATCTATTCGGTTGACTCATGTATACATCTTGAATTTCTCCATTGAGAAAAAGTATTTTTTTATGTCAAGTTGGTACAATGGCCATCTCCTTGCTGCATTCACTGCAATGAAGGTTCTAATTGTTTCCATCTTTGCAATCGGGTTGAAAGTCTCTTCATAGTCAATGATGTGAGTCTACTTGAATCCTTTTGCTACTAGTCTAGCTTTATGCCTAGCTAGAGAACCATCAACATTTCTCTTTATTTTAGACACCCATTTATTTGGAACAATCCTCATACCTTAAGCCTTTGGAACTAGCTCCCATGTGTGGTTATCCTTGATAGTTTTTATCTCTTCTTGCATAGCTTGCTGTCATTCTTTTTGTGTACATGCTTCTTCATATGCATCTAGTTCTTTGTCTTTGACCATCTGTGTCATATATGTAAAATGATTTGCAATAAAACTATCAAAGCCCATCCTTCGAATTGGATACCTTTCTCTTGAAGACCTCCTTTCATTTCCTTTTGAATGTTGCTTCTTCAACTGGTTCAACTTTACCTTTGGTGTAATTACCTCTTCATACTCTTCTTCACTTGCATTTGAATCACTATTTTGGGCAGCACTTTCACCTTCAAATCTTTCATAACCTGATGTTGGTGATGAGGAATGACTCCTTAGTCTCCCCATCCAGGTTGAGCTTTCTCCATGTGATGTAGAAGATTCTGCACTTGAGATTTGAGTGCTTGTTTGCTGAAATTCTTCTTGCATAGCACCTTCATCATCTTCATAATCTTCTTCAAGAATATTCTCTTTCCCTTTGTCTCCAAACCATGGTCTTAGCTAACCAAATACCACATCTCATGAGACTCGTAGCTCCTTTGTCATCCAATTGTAGCACCTATATCCTTTTTGCTCCGATGAATATCCAATGAAAATACATTTTTCTGACTTTTCCTCCATCTTTGTCCTTAGTACATAACACACATCCAAAAACTTTGAGATGTTTAAGGTAAGGTTTTTTACCAGAATAAACCTCGTCATGAGTTAAATTATGCACTCCAACCATTGTGCACTTGTTCATCAAATAAACAGTCGTACTAGCTACTTCAGCTCAAAAGTTTAGTGGAACCTTCATCTCGTTGAGCATGCATCTTGCAACTTTTGTGATATGTCTATTTTTCCTTTCAGCAATTCCATTTTGTTGAGGTGTGTACCTACATGTAAATTTTTATTTGATGCCATTTTCATAAAGAAAATATGAAAATTCTTTGGAGAAATATTCTCCTCCTCCATGAGACCTCAAAATCTTTATGTACCATCCTATTTCCTTTTCAACCTATGATTTAAATCTCTTGAACATAGAGAACACATCTGATTTTTATTTTATGCAGAACATCCATAGTTTCCTTGAATGTTCATCAATAAAAGTGACAAAATATCTATTACCAGCCATCAATGGTTGTTGTGATGGTCCCTATACATCCGTGTGTATCAAGTCAAGGACATTCCTTGCCACATAGTTGCTCTTCTTAAATGGCTGTCAAGTTTGCTTTCCTACTTGGCATGCTTCACAAAACTTATGTAGTCTAGCATCATTGAATCTTGGAAGACCTCTTACCACTTCATGGTTGCTCGTGTCCTTGAGCTTGGGAAATGTTGACATGTCCAAACCTTTTGTGCCACAAATCTATTTAGCAATCCTCTTGTTTCCAAACTAAATATACATCACATTTCCATGTGGTTGTTGAATGTCCAAAGTGAAGATCCTACCTTCTTTCCTTCCTTGAGCAATGAGCTTGAATCCTTCTTTTGTATTCTTTATAAAGTATCCTTTTTCATTGAAGATAACGTGATATCCTTTCTCTACCATTTGTCCTACTAAAATCAAATTATTTGCAATAGTAGGAACATGAAGAACATCAGTCAATACCTTCTTGTCTCCAAGCTTGATTTCTCCAACATGCTCAATTGTGTGTTGACTTTCATCACTGGTCTCCACACATCCTTTTCCACTTGGAGCTTGTAGATTTGTGAATAAATCTCCTTGGCATGTCATATGGTTGCTGCAACCTAAATCTATAAACCATTTTTTATCATCACTTCTCAGGATGTTGTACCCATGCTTCATGGAAAGCATGGTTTGCTTGTCTCCTTCACTTGATGTACTCGCATAGTTATTTTGGCTCCTTTGGTTACCTCCATTAAATCTTCCATTCTTTTGCCAACAATCATTTGCATAATGTCCTATTTTACTGTTGATATATTTAGGTAGTGATGTGTGTGAACACTCTAGGACCGCCGGGGCACTTTTTTCCCTCTTTAGGAGGTTTTTTTCCCCCGGCTTGTATATACGCCTATTGCCCTAATGGGCTACTTATCTTTGTACATTCTCTAGTAATACATTCAGTATTGTGTGTTTGTGCTCCAAGCTTCTTCTTCTTCCTTGTGCTGTTCGCGTGCTTCCGTAGACGTCTATCTCCAACAATTGGTATCAGAGCAGGTCGTCGCTTCTTCTAGGGCGCCGTCGACACTCCTTCGTTTGCAGTCTCAGATTCACACGAAATTTGGTGAGCTCGTTTCGGCCTCCGAACGCACTATCGCAGCGCTTGTGCAGGCTATTTCGTCCTTTTGTGCCAAAGGTATATACCAGTTTCTGTTCGCCAGTTTAAGCGTCTCGAAGTCTGCTACAGGTCTAGCAGAACTCGTCTAGGCAGTTCTGTTCAACTTTTTGAGATACAATCAATTTTTTGCATCAAGGTATTTTAGTCACCGGCCATGGCTGAAAGCAGTGATGTATTCCGTATGTTGGCTGTTGAGGATAAGTTGGATGGTACCAACTACCCATTATGGGCTTATATGATGCGACATGTACTGGTTGCAAAAGGATTGTGGAACATTGTGCAGGGTGTTGAAAGACGTCCTGTTACACCTGTAACGACATGTACTGCAAATACAGGTGTTGGAGCTGATGAAGATGGTGTCGAAGATGATATTCCGCAGATTCCTGTTCGTGCTGCTATTTCTGTTGCACCTACTGCAAAGCAGATTCGTTGGGATGGCAGAGATGCCCAGGCACATGCATTGATAGCTTTGTGTGTCAAATGTGCCATTATTCCTCACATTCGCTCTTGCAAAACAGCAAAGGATGCTTGGGATACACTTACCACTTTGTACCACGCTAGGAATGAGGCTCGTGTTGCTTACCTCCGAAAACAGTTGGAGAATGAGCACATGAATGAAGGTGATTCTATGGACAGTTTTCTTACAAAGATCAAAGACCTAAAGGAACAATTGATTTCTGCTGATGAGGTTATACCAGATAGCTCACTTGTGCAGACCGTTCTGAATGGTCTTCCTGATTCATATCAGAGTTTTGCCTCTACTCTTCGGTTGATGATGAAAGGCAATCCGAATGCGTTGTCATTTGAGGAATTAGTCTTTGTTCTGTTGCAGGAAGATCAGTCCAGGCAGAACAAGTCCATTATGCGTGTTGCAGATCAAGCTTTCCTGGCTAGTCAGAAGGGCAAAGGAAAATGGAGCTCTTCTACTAGTAAGCAGAAATATGCAAATGCTGCACAATCGAAGAACCAGGATAAAGATGAGAAGAAATCAGAAAAGCAGAAATTGTTCTACAAGTACTGTAAAGGAAATGATCATATTATAAAGAACTGTCCAAAACTGGCTGCTAAAGAGGCAAAGAAGAAAGAGGCTGGAATGGTTGTTGCAGAGGCCTCTACACCAAAAACAGAGTCTGCAAATCTTGTGCTGGAAGAAGAATGGGCGTTTACTACTGTCTGCAGTTTTGATCCATCTTATCATGATCAGTGCATGTCTGCAGTAGACTCAGATGTTTGGTACTTTGACAGTGGAGCGACCAAACATATTACCTCGTAGCGCAGTTTCTTCTCTTCACTCGAGCCTGCCCCTACAGGGAATACTGTCACATGCACCAATAACTCCTCTTATCCTGTTATGGGAGTTGGTAAGATCATTCTCACTACTGCTGATGGTAGTTCTTTCACTTTGTCAGATGCTTTACTTGTGCCAGGGATAAAAAAGAACCTGTTATCACTTTCTACATTAGCCAAGATTGGCTTGGTTGTGAAATTCGTTGATGACAGGTGTACAGTCCATGATCTCTCAAATGGCGATGTGATTATTGCTTTTGGCATTTTATGTCGTGGGCTGTATAAGCTCATAGACTATGAAAGATCTGTGAATGATTCGGCATGTGTAGTTCATGATTCTCAGGCTATGTCAGATGCAAAGCTTTGGCATGCACGCTTTGGTCATCTGAATTTTGCTAGTTTGTTACGCCTACAAAAATCTGAAATGGTGTCCTCTTTGCCCAAACTTGAGGCACCTGGAAAACATGTTTGTGAAGGCTGTATTTTGGGCAAAATGCAGCGTTCTTCCTTTCCAAAAGATGGTTCAGTTCGGGCTACGTAGAAATTGCAGCTTGTACATAGTGATGTCTATGGTCCTATGCAGACACCCTCTTTTGGAAATTACCTTTACTTTGTGACTTTCATTGATGATTTTTCCAGGCATGCATGGGTATATCCACTCAAAGCAAAGTCCGAAGTGTTCATGTGCTTCAAACAGTTTTTGGCTTTGGCTGAAAATCTGTCAGCATGTAAAATGGGCACCCTCCGTTCTGATCGAGGGGGGAATATATGTCTTCAGATTTAATGCATTTCTGGCTGAACGTGGGATAAAACACCAGTGTACAGTGCCGTATACACCTCAACAGAATGGAGTTGCTGAACGAAAGAACAGGTCACTCATGGAGATGGCGAGGTGCATGGTCAAAAGTCAGGCTTTACCACATAGTTTCTGGCTTGAGGCTGTCATGTGTGCAGCATATGTACTGAACAGGTGTCCCACTAAAGCGTTGCACTCTATCACTCCATATGAGTCTTGGCATGATCGCAAGCCATCTGTTGCTCATCTGCGTGTTTTTGGTTGTTTGGCATATGCATTAGTGCCTGAACAACATTGCATAAAATTGGATGATAAGGCAGTAAAATGTATTTTTGTTGGGTACAGTTTTGAAAGTAAAGGCTATTGTCTGTATCATCCACAGACTAAACGCATTCTGGTTAGCCGTGATGTTGTCTTTGTGGAAGATGCTATTCAGCCATTGCTTTCATGTACTAAGGAGACATCTGTTAGCTCCAAAGACATGTATGATACTTTGATTCCTCTTTTTAGAGGTGGACAGGCTAGTGCTGGTCCTAATGAGGCAACTTCTCAGCCTTTGCAGGTTTCATATGATGATGCAGATCATTCCATTTCTGATGCAGATTTACATGATGCACTTGTTGATGAGAGAGTTGATATTGAGCAGGCAAAAACTATGCCAAAATGGCTGGTGCAGACTTTGCGTGACAACAAATTAGATGCACCTTTGTCATATCGTACTCGTTCAGGCTCTCATAGTGCCTCCTTTGCATCAGATTGCTATGCTATGGCTGCATCTAGTCTCTGTGATGAGAATGAGCCTGTTTCTTTTGATGAAGCACAAAACTCAGAAAATTGGATGGCTGCTATGCAATCTGAATATGATGCTATAATGAAGAATGGTACATGGTCTTTATGTGACTTGCCTCCTGGCAAGAAGGCCATTGGCACTAAGTGGGTATACAAGCTGAAGCGTAAACCTGATGGTACAGTTGACAGGTATAAGGCTAGGCTTGTTGCAAAGGGTTATGCACAGGAAAGAGGCATTGATTTTGATGAGACCTTTGCACCTACATGCCGTATGACTACTGTTCGGAGCATTTGTGCACTTGCAGCCCATCATGGTTGGAATGTACATCAGTTGGACATTAAAACAGCATTTCTGAATGGTGACTTGCATGAAGAAGTGTATGTTTTTCAGCCCCGTGGCTTTGTGCAGAAAGGGCATGAAAACCAGGTTTGCAGGTTAAAGAAGGCATTATATGGTTTAAAGCAAGCACCACGTGCTTGGTATGAGAAGATACATGCCTATCTGATTGCACATGGTTTTGAGAACAGTCCAACTGAAAGCACCTTATATGTTAAACGTGCTAATGATGTGCTTCTGATCATTGTTGTCTATGTTGATGACATGCTGCTCACTGGTCCTATTGAGACACATATTGCTGATTTTAAGGCTGATTTGCATGCCTCATTTGAGATGTTTGATTTGGGGCATTTGCATCACTATTTGGGCATTCAATTTATGCAAGTTGATGGTGGAATGGCTTTGTGTCAAACAAAATATATTGACACATTATTGCAACGTTTTGGCCTTGAAGATTGTAAGCCTACTGCCACTCCTATGGAGACAGGTTTACGATTGAGTCTTCATGATGTTGGAGATGCATTTGATGCTGTACTCTATCAGCAGGCTGTTGGATGCTTGATTTACTTATGCATTACTCGGCCAGATATTCAGTTTGCTGTCTCATAGATGAGCAGGTTTATGCATTGCCCAGGAGTCATGCATTGGAAAGCGGTTAAGCGCATCTTTCGCTACTTGAGTGGTACTCGGCTACTCGGGTTGTTTTATCCCAAGGGGGGATCACTACCGCCAGATTTGCATGCTTTTTTTGACTCAGATTGGACTGGTTGCTATGACACTCATGTGTCCACCAGTGGTTTTTGCTTCATGCTTGGTAGCTCATGTATATCTTGGTTGAGCAAGAAGCAGCCTACTGTGGCCACTTCCAGTTGTGAGGCTGAGTATAGGGCAGCTTTCACAGCGACTGTTGAGTGTGTGTGGCTCAGACGCCTTATGGCTGATTTGGGTGTTGGCCAGTCTTCTGCCACCACCATCTTCACTGACAGTCAGAGCGCATTGGCAGTTGCGAGGAACCCTGTGTTCCATGCTCGCACTAAGCACATTGAGGTGCATTATCACTATGTCAGGGAGAGGTTCTCTGCTGGGGAGATCAGCTTGGCATATGTGCCCACGCAGGAGAACATTGCAGACCTTTTCACGAAGGCTCTGCCTAGGGAGAAGTTTGAAGCTTTCCGCAAAGCTTTGGGCTTACTTCCTTTTGTGGAGTGATTTCCACATAGCTTGGCACTTCCTTATACATGAGTGCCAGCTCCTTGTTCACCGCATCACTCCCAGGGGGGATTTGTTGATATATTTAGGTAGTGATGTGTGTGAACACTCTAGGACCGTCGGGGCACTTTTTTCCCTCTTTAGGAGGTTTTTTTCCCCCGGCTTGTATATACGCCTATTGCCCTAATGGGCTACTTATCTTTGTACATTCTCTAGTAATACATTCAGTATTGTGTGTTTGTGCTCCAAGCTTCTTCTTCTTCCTTGTGTTGTTCGCGTGCTTCCGCAGACGTCTATCTCCAACATTTACCACAATGATAACATGTTGTACCTCTATGAGGATCGGATGAACCTCGAACTCTTCCTCTATTTCTTCCTCGACCTCTTCCATATGGGTTGTCATTTGAGTTTTCCTTGTTGTCCTTGGAGTTGTGTTGCCTGGAATTTGTGTTGTTGTAGCTTCTTCCTCTTCCTCGTGAGCCTCATCTTGAGTTCCTTCCTCTACCTAAACCTACATATAATATTTGGCTATGGATTTTCTTACCTTTGTTGCCTTCTCCTTGTTGACCAACCTCTTCAGCCACACGATTTGGTATAATCTTGTCAAATGTTGGTAGAGGGTCTCTATAAAGAATGTTTAAGATGAGGGGCTTCCAGTTCTCTTCACTCTTCAAGCCATTGAGGGTTGTTTGGATGATGTCTTCCTCTTCTATCTTACATCCAACTGATGCTAGTTGATCTCGATCTCCTTGATCTTCAATGTATACTCACTAATTCTTTGGTTTAATTTTTTCTTCATGTTGTTGAGCTCGTTCTTGAGTTGCATCTTTTGAGATCTTGTTGAAGTAGCATACACCTTCTCCCAATGCTTCCCAAACTTCCTTGGTTGTCTCTAGGCTTTGCACATGACCAGTCATAGTGTTAGAAATGAGTTGTGAAATGAGGAACATCACCCTTCGATTCCTCTCTTCCCAATCAGAAAATTGTCTCCTTTGTGCTAGAGTAATGTTGGGATCTTGAAGGTCAACTGGTTGTGGATCATCTCCAATAACTAGACTCCATAAACCTTTACCTTTAAGGTAATTTGTCATTCTATAACTTCAAGATTGAAAATTATTTTTTTCTAACTTCTCATTTTGTTGTCCTAAATCAGCCATTGAAGACTTTCAAGTTTGAAGTTTACCGCAGTTATGTTTTGGCACTCTATCTTGACTTTACGAAGCTCCCCCTTGATTTGTAGCTTCTTCTTTGCTTTACTTCAGCTCCAATGCTTTGCTTCTTCAAGCTCCAATGCTCTATATTTGAGCTCTGATACCAACTATGGGAGAATTCCTCTCCTATGCACAACAAAAAGTGTAGAAGACCTTCTCAAGATCAAGACTTTTACCTATAGCTGAACCTTAGAATGCAAATTGGTATCAATTGACGAAGACAATGAACTTGAGAATTTGGTCACTCAAACTAGACACTAATAGCTTTCAAATGAGCTATCAAACACTATTGCCTACATTTAACGAATATTTTTCTTATTTTCGGTATGTGGTCAATACGTTGAGATGAATATGTACATAGGTCATCCACATTAATCTTTGGAAAGTAGTTGGGGTGTTCATCGAGCCAAATGACACAACCCTAAAGGCATAAACTCTCCATTTGGTATCAAAAGTATTTTTATGTTGATCTTCCATAGTAATGACTACTTGATTATAACTTAACAACCTATCAAGGAAGCTGTAAATTTTCTTGCCCGTTATCCTTTCCAAAAGATGATCAGTTATGGGTAAAGGATAACTATCATGAATGGTGGCTGCATTAACCTTTTTGAGGTTAATACAAACCCTAAGTTTTTTGTTTTTCTTTGATACTACTACCAAAGGTGAAACACATTCAGTATGTTCAATTTCATATATGAATCCAGCTACTAATAATTTGTCTATTTCTTCCTTGATCTTGGCTGAGTATACATCATTATATGTATAAGGTCTCCCTTTTGAGGGTTTCACATCACAAATCATGGGAATTCTATGAGAAAAACTAGAGGGATTCACACCTTTATGATCTTTGTAGGTCCAAGCAAATACATCTCTATATTCTCATATCAACTCTGTTAATTATTGTTCTTCTTCTATAGATACATCCTTACCTTTATATGGTGCATCTCTCTTCTTTGTCTTCCATGGTCACTATCATCTTTTTGGTTTGTTCCTTGTTGTCATAAGCTATTCCATCCTACACCTTTGTCTTATGCATTTGAATAACTATTTTCCTTTCTTCCACTTACACTTTTTGAAATGTTCGGGCACATTGAATGATTCATGATGTAAATCTTCGTCCACTTCATTTTTCTCCACTTTCAGGTTTCCTTTATATTCTTCTATGGCTAGTAATTTTGTGTTTACTTGGGTATCTTCCATTTCTACGTCTTTTGGGTATTGTCCTTTTGAGTCAAACTCAAGCTCCATTTCTATGCATTTGTAGTCCTCTCTCCATTCTTTTTCTACCAAATCACCTTCCTTAGCCTCTTGAAAGACTACCATGTACATACTTAAATCATATCCTTCCTCATCTACACATTCGTTCATGGTTCAATACTTTTTTGTTTATGAATACATCCAGGGTGGCTATTATTTCCATCCATCCATGTGGCTCAAATGCTTCATCTAGAACTATTTGTGGCATGTAGGTAGGGTCTTCCACTAGCCTGTAGCTTTCATGCCCTATTGGCCACGCTTGTGATATGTCTTCCTCTCATTTTGCTTCCTTAAACATCCATAGTTGAGCATCCTCATTCATCCAAAATTGTTTACTTGACCCCGCACTATGGATTGACACCTCGTCTTCTTCTTTATGTACAGGGTTCCATTGTAAGGGTGGGACATCTCTATATGTAAAAGTATGCAGATTTATTTTTGTAGTTGTACCTTGATGTTGGAGATACAAAGCATCACGTCCCCAATCTTACTCTACCTTTAGCTATCTCATGAATGGTTTTTCTAATATCATTTCATAATTGCTTTCTTTTCCAAATTGATAGATAGCTAAGATGTGTTCAAATTATACTCTGCAAGTAGTCATGATTACCTTTTTTAAGGATTCCTAATGGTCTCTCAACATGGACATCTGCCAATTGTAACTTCATTCGAGTAGGTCGTAGAGCTAGTTTCCCCCATTTTTCCCATATTTTTTTGGTCATTATTCTTACTCTTGTTCTTGTCTCTAGAATGGCTTTGGTCATATATCCTCGAAATGTGATTAGGAGGCATGTATTTCCTTCATCTCCCTCACTCAATTCTCCCACTTTATCTATTGGAATTTTAATCGTGGGTGTTTTTTCCACCTTGTCCTCCTTTATCGACTAGTTTATTTTTTCCAAATTTAAGCTTTTAGCTGATTTTTTCCACAGTTGGGTTTAATTTGGGTGATTCTTCTAGAGTTAAATGTGAGAAGAGATGGTGTATACCTCCAAAGATGAGCCTACTTTTGTAAAAACCTGCTCTACACCTACCAAGATAGCTTTAGGGATATTAAATAGACACCTTGAGCTTGCTAAGAGTGCATATAGACCACC
The DNA here is from genome assembly GCA_020310875.1 of Ceratopteris richardii. Lineage (NCBI taxonomy): Eukaryota > Viridiplantae > Streptophyta > Polypodiopsida > Polypodiales > Pteridaceae > Ceratopteris > Ceratopteris richardii. The sequence goes on from CM035436.1 coordinate 68,330,010, forward strand.
TTAGTGCTTTGGAAAATCATCCTCAAATTGATACATCAAAACAAACAACTTAATTCAAAATAGATATCTCAAAATTTGATATTTTGGAACGAGGTGCACTCTGGAATTTCACTCAGAGCTCATAGCCTGTTTTGAATTGTCCAAATAAATTTTGCACACTTTAAATTAGATATATGATGAATCTAAAGCAATAAATTTGATGATCTTTTATGCACCATAATGAGAGAATTTAATTTAGAAACATTGGGGTATCATCCCCACATTTCAAGAAATATATGCCTACATACATAGGTCACTTCAAATAGATGTAGCTCATAGAATATTAAACCAATTATGATGAAAATTGATATGATGCAAATAGACATTTATTTACCTATAACAATTTAAATCTCACCAAAAGACTTGGCATATACAGAGAAATATGCAAATTGACCTGTAGCAATAGATGAAGAAAACTCCAAGATGTGTCTTGAAAATCCATCTATATTGCATATATGATACATGCATTGATTGGGGATGAAGGTAGGGAAGGATGGGCACAATATGTGCTTCAACAATAGCATAAAACTTTGCCAAAAATTCCTCTGAATGTAGCTTGAAGTGCTCTATTTTTCTACAACTACTCATATGCGTATATATATAGGATTTTGAATTCAAAATGAGGATGGATTCTACCTAAAGGGTCCCTCAAGTTAGGGGAATCTCATCTAATTTATTCCTTCAACTTTGGCTTTGAGATTAGCACCTAACAAGGTCACAAGATTCTTTTCTTACTTTTACTTTTGATGAGGTTACTCCTTCAACTATTACAAGAGATAGTTTCTATGGCTCCTCTCATTGAGAGTGCACAAAATGTCATTACAAAAATGGCTAATCAAGCACTGGGCTTGGATGAAAATGCACCAAAAGCTCCCCCTCAAGCCTAATTTCCTTGAGTCTTCATACTTCCCTGATTTCTAACAATCCAATCATGCCTTTGAACCTGGCTAGCTTGATACCATCCAAAGGTTTTGTCAGCATGTCTGCACATTGAAGGTTTGTAGACACATAGGATAATTGGATATCCTTGCTTAAAAAATTCTCTCTTACATAGTGATAATGGACTTCAATATGCTTTGTTCTAACATGGTAGACAGGATTAGCTACTAGGTGAAGTGAGCTTGTGTTTGTTGGTGCATTTTGCCCAAGCCTACATGCTTGATATGCTTGATATTATCCTCATTTGTAAGTCACATGAGTAGTCATGTGAACACCTCTTGTAAAAGAGTACATTTTATCTCTTGTAAATGGAAAAAGAAAAAAGGAAAAGGATGGCTTACCTCATCCATGATGTAAAAGCAAATTCGTGGCTCCAACTACCAAAATCACGAATTTTTGAGCTGAGGGAATCTCTCCTAACTTTGGGGATCACTTTTAGGTGGAGCCATTCGAATTCGAATTCAAAACTCCCTCCAAGAATAGCTATAAAAGGAGCAAGAAGGAAGAGGCGATAAGCAAGCCTTGTACGTGACCACTTCATGTCATTTTGTAGAGATTGAAGAGCTTACTCCATAGCTCTATCATTCTACTCCCATTGTGCAAAGATTCATTGCCAATGTGGTTGTAATCATATGTGAATCTATACATTTATTATCATCTACCTTTCTGTTTTGTTCTCTGCTATACTCACTCAGAGCAGTAACTTCAGAAGGTCATATCTCGAGTTTTACTGAACATTTTTCAGTGTTTTAAAGTGCGTTGGATAGCTCTCACTGTCTAGTTTCTACCTATAAATTTTCAAGGTCATTGGATTTATACTTTTGGAGATATCTGCATTTTACTGCTTACTGGTCTATCTCTGCAGAGCCCCGAGAATTGTGGGAATGTTCCAGAACTTGATGAAACTTGTTCTCAGTGCTCAGTCCATCATTTGAAGTGTTTTAACTTGGAATAGGAAGCTTGCTAAGTCTATTTGCTATGCCCAAAAGGAATTTTTCTAATTCCTTCCAGGTTGAGAGCACTGTTCATTTTTTCCAGCAGGTGTATGTCCAAAAATAGCAAGTTTTGGGAGCTAGTCATTTCGCAACTTGTCGGTCTTGACTTAAACTTTTGGGATACATGTTCCAAAGTACTTGGCTGATATTTTGGTGGATTTAGGAAGCTCAAAGGGTCTACTAATCAACTCTGAAGTCTCAGTTGGCTGGTGTGAAGCTGGTTGTAGCGGCACCTACTCATCTTTGGATTGCATCCACCATCTCTCTTCACAGTGGTATCAGAGCATAGTCAAGCAACATGGGAGATGGATTTCCATCAACAATTGAAAAATTGGATCGAAACAACTATCCGGCATGGTCTCTAAGGATGGAGGCTTACCTTCAAGGAAGGAATCTATATGGATTCATATCCGGAGATGAAGCAATGCCAACCATGAGGAACAAAGGGCAACCATCACATGAAGAAGTGGAAGGACTTTCGAATTGGTGTTCGAAGGATGCACTTGCAAGGTCCTATATTCTAAACTCAATCTCTGATTTTCTTTTACCTCATGTCAAGGGATGCAAGACATCAAGAGAAACCTGGAATGCACTTGCTTCTTTCTTCTCTTCCAACACTCGAGCAAGGAAGAACCAATTGTGGATGGAGTTCACAACAATGAAGAAAAGCCCGAAGCAAAATGTGACTGATTATGTCACAAAGATGAAGGAGATTTCCGACCAACTTGGAAGCATTGGAGAGGTAATTGAAGAGGAGCAAATCATAAGACAAATCATGAATGGAATCAAAGCAGACAACAAGTGGGAGTCATTCACAACAGCCATGGATTTATACATGGATATGCATGTACCCGACCTCAACACACTCATGGGCCAACTCTTCACTCATGAAGCAAAGATTAGCAAAGGTGGTGAGTCCTCAAGAGGTAATCAAACTTCTGCCTTATATTCTGATAAAGCTAAGGTCAAGGACAAGTCAAAGAATAGGAAGAATGAAGATGAAGGAAGCTCTTTCCAAGCAAACTTTGCAGGTAGAGGACGAGCTAGAGGAAGAGGCAGAAGTGGAAAGCAAGGCAGGGGGAGATTCCAATCATCTCAACCTTGCAACATATGTGGCTTATCTAACCATACTACTGAAGAATGTTTTAGGAATCCAAGGAACTCAAGAGGAAGAGGATTCAATAGAGGTGGCTATGGATCAAATAGAGGTAGGTACAATGGAGGCTACAACAACAACAACTACTACAACAACAATTACAACAACAACAACAACTATCAAAGTGGCCATAGAGGAAGAAGAGATTACAATAACTATGCAGAGGACCAAGGTCAAGAAGATTCATTATTGATTATGAATCTATCAACAAAGAAGGGTAAGGATGATGATCACATATTTTACATTGATTCGGGATGCTCGAACCATGTAGCAGGAAATGTGGCTTTACTTTCTGATTTGGAAGATCCTCATAACAAGCATGAAGTGCAGACAGGAGATGACACAAAGCACTCAGTGGAGAAGATAGGTAATGTGAAGACATCAGATGGGAATATGAACCTCTTAAGCAAAGTCTTGTATGTCCCTACAATTACCAAAAATTTAATAAGTGTTGGACAGATTGTTGAAAAAGGATTGCAGGTTAGATTCAATCGATTTGGAGCATATGTTGAAGACCCAAGGCAAGGCTTTCGAAGGATTGCCAAAGGAGAAAAGACAGGAAGGCTTTTCACTTTTGAAGTGGAAGATACAAAGAACATAGCTTTGTTTAGCTATGGATCTCAAACTCTAACAGAGTTGGAGATATGGCACAAAAGGCTTGCTCACATTGGTGAGAGGACACTCAAACAGATTTGCAGGGACCAAAGTGTACTTGGTTTGCCTAATATCACAAGGCAACACATGATTTATAAGTGTGAAGCTTGTCAACTCGGCAAGGCTCATAGACAACCTTTCAATAAGAAAGGATATATGTATCAAAATCCTTTGGATCTAGTGCACACGGATGTGTGGGGTCCAAGTAAGGAGCCATCTATATCAGGCTCAAGATATTATGTGTCTTTCATAGATGATTGTAGCAGGTGGACCATTCTGTTTTTCATGAAGCACAAGGATGAAGTGTTTAATTGCTTTAAGAAGTATATTGCTCTTGTTGAAAACCAAACAGGTAGGACTTTGAAAAGACTCAGATCAGATGGTGGAGGAGAATACTTCTCTTCTGAATTTGATGCCTTCTTGCATGAAAGAGGCATTAAAAGGGAAGTCACTACAAGGTATACACCTGAACTCAATGGTGTAGCAGAGAGGAGGAATAGAGCTATCGTCAAAGCTGCAAGGTCCATGCTCAACGAAAAGGGATTGCCGAACTACCTATGGGCAGAGGCTGTGTCGACAGCCACATATCTCATAAATAGACTTCCATCTAAGTCACTAGATGGAACCACTCCATATGAAGTGTGGAATGGAAGAAGACCTAGTCTAGAGCATTCTAAAATCTTTGGATGCTTAGCCTATGCTCACATTCCTTCTCAAGTAAGAGGGAAATTGGATCCCAAGGCAGAGAAGTGTGTATTCATTGGTTATGATCAAAACCAAAAAGGATATAGATTGTACAATCCAACCAATAAAGGATTTTCTGTGAGTAGAGATGTAATTTTTGATGAAAACAAATCATGGTTTGATGATGACAGGAAAGTGAAGCTGCCATATGACTTGGATGAAGATTTTCCATCACTTCAACCAAAGGAGCCAAAGCAGATTGAAGAAAGTGATTCGGAGATTGACCTAGAAGACTTGGAAAGACTAAAGCTATGGAAGAACAAAGGTAAAGCAAAGATGCAGGATGCTACATATGGACCCGAGAGCTCACATCAACCACTTAGAAGGTCTTCGAGGGAGAAGAAGAAACCAGAGAGGTTTGGTTATGATACTTCTTTGGTCACCAAGCACTCAATCTACATTGCAAAGGATTCAACCAATGAAGAACCTACCACATTCGAAGAAGCACAAAGCAAGAAAGCTTGGAGAGATGCAATGGATGAAGAAATGGAAGCCTTGAAGGAGAATGACACTTGGGAGCTTGTACCTAACAAGCCATCTATGAAGATAATCGGATCTCGATGGATATACAAAATCAAGAAGAATCCAGATGGAAGTATAAATAGACACAAAGCAAGGTTAGTTGCTAAAGGGTTTGCTCAAACCCATGGTATTGATTATGAGGAGACTTTCTCTCGTGTTGCAAAAATGCCTACAATTAGGGTTCTCATTAGTCTTGCTGCATCTAGAAATTGGAATCTTTATCAACTTGATGTAAAGAATGCTTTCTTGAATGGATGGATTTCTGAGGAAGTGTATATGGCACAACCTCCTGGATATGAGGATGCACATCATCCTAACTATGTATGCAAACTAAAGAAAGCTTTGTATGGATTGAAGCAAGCTCCAAGAGCTTGGAATTTCAGATTGGTTACTTATTTGCAGGACCAAGGATTCAAAGCTAGCAAGGCGGATACCTCTTTGTTCATAAAGAGGAATGGATCTGAAGTGATCTATTTATGTGTGTATGTTGATGATATTATTATCACAGGCAATGATCTTGAAGGAATCAAACAGGTAAAGAGTCAAATGAAGGAGGAGTTCAAGATAAGTGACCTCGGACCACTCACTTATTTTCTTGGATTGGAGTTGATCTACACAGATTCAGGTATATACATCACACAAAGGAAGTATGTCCATGACATGCTCGTCAAGTTCAAGATGGAAAATACAAAGTGTGCAGGTACACCTATGGAGCAAAATCATAAGCTTAGTGCTTATGAAGGAGAGCCAATTGAAGACATCACAAGCTATCAAAGCTTGGTTGGAAGTTTGAACTATGCAACACTCACAAGGGTGGATATATGCTATAGTGTTAGCATATTGAGTCAGTTTATGCATAAGCCGAGAAGACCACATATGGAAGCGGCCAAGCGAGTCCTCAAGTACCTAAAGGGGACCATGAATGAAGGTTTGTTTTATTCATATACTTCAGATATTGAGCTAAAGGTCTACTCAGATGCAGATTGGGCCGGATCTAAAGATGATAGAAGAAGCACATCAGGGTATATATCATTTACAGGTTCAAAAATCATTTCTTGGTCATCGAAGAAGCAACCAACCATGGCATTATCTTCTACTGAAGCTGAATATAGAGGTTTGGCTAATGCAACTCAAGAAATCATGTGGTTAAAATCTTTGTACACAGATCTTGGACTTCATTCTTCAACACCTCACATTTTTGGTGACAACACAAGCTCACTACATCTAGCAGCTAATCCGGTATACCATGCTAGAACCAAGCATATTGAAGTCCACTACCATTATGTAAGGGAGAAGCTATTGAGCAAGGATATTCAACTATCCTATGTCTCTACAGATATGCAATGTGCAGACATGTTGACGAAAGCTCTTGATGGTACGAAGTTAAGTAGATTCAAGTTGATGATTGGCTTGCAGGAAATCAAGGACAATTGAAGACTTATTTGGAGGCCAAGCATGTTAGGCTTGAGGGGGAGCTGTTGGTGCATTTTGCCCAAGCCTACATGCTTGATATGCTTGATATTATCCTCATTTGTAAGTCACATGAGTAGTCATGTGAACACCTCTTGTAAAAGAGTACATTTTATCTCTTGTAAATGGAAAAAGAAAAAAGGAAAAGGATGGCTTACCTCATCCATGATGTAAAAGCAAATTCGTGGCTCCAACTACCAAAATCACGAATTTTTGAGCTGAGGGAATCTCTCCTAACTTTGGGGATCACTTTTAGGTGGAGCCATTCGAATTCGAATTCAAAACTCCCTCCAAGAATAGCTATAAAAGGAGCAAGAAGGAAGAGGCGATAAGCAAGCCTTGTACGTGACCACTTCATGTCATTTTGTAGAGATTGAAGAGCTTACTCCATAGCTCTATCATTCTACTCCCATTGTGCAAAGATTCATTGCCAATGTGGTTGTAATCATATGTGAATCTATACATTTATTATCATCTACCTTTCTGTTTTGTTCTCTGCTATACTCACTCAGAGCAGTAACTTCAGAAGGTCATATCTCGAGTTTTACTGAACATTTTTCAGTGTTTTAAAGTGCGTTGGATAGCTCTCACTGTCTAGTTTCTACCTATAAATTTTCAAGGTCATTGGATTTATACTTTTGGAGATATCTGCATTTTACTGCTTACTGGTCTATCTCTGCAGAGCCCCGAGAATTGTGGGAATGTTCCAGAACTTGATGAAACTTGTTCTCAGTGCTCAGTCCATCATTTGAAGTGTTTTAACTTGGAATAGGAAGCTTGCTAAGTCTATTTGCTATGCCCAAAAGGAATTTTTCTAATTCCTTCCAGGTTGAGAGCACTGTTCATTTTTTCCAGCAGGTGTATGTCCAAAAATAGCAAGTTTTGGGAGCTAGTCATTTCGCAACTTGTCGGTCTTGACTTAAACTTTTGGGATACATGTTCCAAAGTACTTGGCTGATATTTTGGTGGATTTAGGAAGCTCAAAGGGTCTACTAATCAACTCTGAAGTCTCAGTTGGCTGGTGTGAAGCTGGTTGTAGCGGCACCTACTCATCTTTGGATTGCATCCACCATCTCTCTTCACAGTGTTATCACCAAAGATGTGAGGAGTTAGAGTATGTAACCCTAAATCTAAGTATAGACATTTCAACCACATTGCTTCTTGTGTTGCATTGGAAAATCCTCTGTATTCACACTCAATAGATGATAGAGCAATAGTTGGTTTCTTCTTTGAAGACCATGAGATTAGCTTTGAACCTTCAAAAGAAAAATAACCTGATGTACTCTTCCTATCATCCTTTGATCCAGCCCAATCTGAATCTGAGTAGAGTTTGACATCAATTTCTAAAGTGTAGGGGTAGAAAATCCCTATATTGATGGTGCCCTTCAAGTATTTGAGCACTCTCTTGGCTGCTTCCATGTGTGGCTTCCTTGGCTTGTGCATAAATTGACTAACTATGCTAACACTATCACATATATCCACTTTTGTGAGAGTTGCATAGTTCAAGCTTCCTACCAAGCTTTGATAGTTTGTGATATCTTCAATGGGTTCTCTTTCATAAGCACTAAGCTTATGGTTTTACTCCATGGGTGTACCTACACACTTATCATTCTCCATTTTCAATTTAGAAAGCATGTCATGTGCATACTTCCTTTGGGTGATATAGATAACAAAATCTATATAGACAAGTTCAAGTCCAAGAAAGTAAGTGAGAGGTTCAAGATCACTAATCTTGAATTCATCCTTCATTCCAACCTTTACTTGTTTGATTCCATTGATGTCATTCCTTGTGATTATAATGTCATCAACGTATACACAAAGATATATAACTTCTGATCCATTTTTCTTGATAGACAATGATGTATCTGCCTTACTAGCTTTGAAGCCTTGATCCTATAAGTAGGTCACTAATCTATGATTCCAAGCTCTTGGAGCTTGCTTCAAACCATAAAAAACCTTCCTTAATTTGCACACATATTTGGATGATGTGCATCTTCATAACCTGGTGATTGTGCCATATAAACTTCTTCTTAAATCCATCCATTGAGAAATGCATTTTTTACATTTGGTTGATATAGCTTCTAATTCCTAGATGTAGCAATTGGTAGGCATTTTAGCTACATGTGAGAAGGTCTCTTCATAGTCTATCCCATGAGTTTGAGCAAACCCTTTAGCTACTAAACTCGCCTTTTATCTATTGATGCTACCATCTAAATTCCTTTTATACCTTATAAATCCACCTTGATCCAATTACCTTCATTGATGGTTTGTTTGGAACTTCTCATGTGTCATTGTGCATGAGAGCTTCCATTGCTTCATCCATTTCTTCTTTCCACTCCTTCTTGCATTGATCTTCTTCATATGATGTTGGTTCTTCATTTTTGGAGTCCTTATCCATATAGATTGAATGCTTTCTGACCAAAGAAGTATCAAATCCATACCTCTCTGGTCTCTTCTTCTCTCTCATTGACCTTCTGATTGGTTGAACTGAGCTTACTAAACCTTGAATTAGGTCTTGTATCTTAGCTTTCCCTTTGTTCTTCCATAGCTTCAATTTCTCCAAATCTATCAAGTCATCATCAAAATCACTATCTTCAAGATGCTTTGGTTCCTTTGTTGGAAGAGATGGAAAGTCTTCTTCCAATTCATAAGGTAGCTTTACTTTCCTGTCATCATCAAACCAAGATTTATTTTCATCAAAGACTACATCCCTACTAACTGAGAAGCCTTTGTCAGTGGAATTATACAATCTGTATCCTTTTTTATTTTGATCATAACCTATAAAGACACACTTCTCTGCCTTGGGATCTAATTTCCCTCTTACTTGAGAAGGTATGTGAGCATAGAATAAACATCCAAAAATTTTGTAATGCTCTAAGCTGGGTCTTCTTCCATTCCACATTTCATAAGGAGTCTATTTACAAGGTATGTGGCTATTGATATAGCCTCTACCCAAAGATAGTTAGGTAGAGTCTTTTCATTTAGCATAGGTCTGGTTGCTTCTATTATAGTCTTGTTTCTTCTTTAAGCTACTCCATTGAGTTGAGGTGTGTATCTTGTAGTTACTTCTCTTTTGATACCTCTTTCTTGTAGGAAAGCATCAAATTCATTT
>CM035436.1:68359640-68369640 GCA_020310875.1 Ceratopteris richardii
TCACTCGTGCTCTTGTGCTACTTTTAAAGTTGGGGTGAAGTCCAATGGTAGCATGGAATTCTATCCAAAGACCATCTGAAATGGGGTGGCTTTGAGTATTATTTTGTAGGCAACTCAATAAGCCCAAATAGCACGATGAAGTTGTTTGTCCCAATCAGAGCATCTATTATTTATCAATTTTGTCAATACATTACATAGGATCTTATTGTGCTCTCGGCTTGTCCGTTAGCTTGTCGATGATAGGGGGCAGACTTCTTATGTATCACCAAGAATTCTTGGAGAAGGTTTTCAATGACTTCATTCAAGAAGTGTGTGCCTCTATCACGTAGTAACTCTATTGGTAACCCGTATCTCATGAACACATTCTCAAATAAGAACTTAGCTATCATTTGAGTATCATTCTTTGTCGTAACTTTGACTTCTACCCACTTGGTAAGGTAATCAGTGGCTACAATAATGTATTCTGCATGGGAGTTTCTAGCTGGGCGTTAATAGGACCTACAAAGTCTATACCCCACTTTGAAAATGTGTGTCCTCCCATCATTCACCTCAAGGGCATCTCATATTTTCTGATCGAATATTGTGCATATTGGCATGTGTCACATTTCTTCACATAGGTATGTGCATCCATATGAAGAGTGGGCCACCAAAGTCCTAAGAACAGAATGGTCTTAATTACTTGATCAGGCCCAAAGTGTCCACCTATAGCACCACTATGTGCAGTTTCTAAAACTTTTAAATAGTCTGATTCATGAACGCACAATCTTAAGTAACCATCTCTTCCTCTTAGATATAGGTTGTCACCTACTAAGGCATAGTCTTGAGCCTCTTGCTCCATGCTTCTTTTTCTTGCTAAACTAGTGTCGCTAGGTAATGTTCCCGACCTCACAAATTCTACCAATGGAGCACTCCATTCTGGGATTAACGACACATGATAAAGGGTAGAATACTCCACTGGGGTACTCTCCTGACACATTGGACAATTCTTAATCCACTCATGTATTTCTTTGTCCATACTATGCCAATACACTCCTAAACATTTTAGATTTTGCAATTTTCATTGTTTAGAGTAGTGATTTCCTAGCAATCCTTCATGGGCTTGTTGCAACCAACTATTATGTTCATCGTCCTCGACACAACAAGCTAATACACCCTCTGTATCTTTTTTGTACATGCGTCTTGCCAATATTTGATAGTTTTGTGATTTTACAATTTCATCTTTGCTCGTGTTCACGTTCTTATTTGTAGGTCTAAAGGTTAGGATAGGTACCAACTTATTTGCCCATTTTGGAACAACTTCTAAATTGAATAGATAAGCATCGAGCAACTCATCAGACACTCCTTGAGGTGGCTCTCTTGAAGTGATGCGTGAAAGATGATCTGCCCTAAGGTGGGTCCTACCTTTCCTAACAACCACTTAAAAGTCATATTCCATTAGTATGAGGAACCATCTTACTAAGCATCCTCTATTGCAAGGTGGGATCACATTGGTAGGAGCTTGCAGTTGGTTTCCTAAGACTCGCTATGGCCTATATTGTGTCTGATATTGTTGTTGTGGTCTATAACATGGTTGTTGGTATTGATTCTGATACCTACCTTGTTGATAAGGTTGCTGATAAGTTTGTCTAACAGCCTGCCTATTGTGTGGACACTCTTGAGCCATATGGTTCGTGTATTTCCTTTCAATAGTGCAATGTTGACCACTAGTGTTTCCTTGGGGTTGATCCATCATCGAGCAAACATTAGCCATGTGGTCTCCTCCATAGTTGTAACATCGCTTCAATGAGGTGACCCTTGGTGGTTGTCTATTTTGGACTCCTAGCTTCTTGGCAACCTGCTCAGTTATCTTATCTATCTCAGTAGAGGTTCTGGAGGTATGACTAGTAGACCTGTTAGAATCCTTATAGAGTTTTAACAGTCCTAACTCCTCACCCAAATTGTCTTCTATGTCAATACACATTTGCACACACTCTTCTATAGATCTAGGCTCTTTCAAGTACACACATGATCTTAACTTGGTGCTTAGTAAGCCATCTAAAAACAAGGCCACTTGTTTGGTAGGTATGGGTAACTCTTGAATAGGGCATTTTTCTAAGTATTGTCTAAACTGTCTTCTTGCACGTCGCACTATTTCTTGGGGTGTCTGCTTGAAGCTGTGGATCAAGGATGATGTGCTATGCTTGATGCCACTCTTGGAGAATTCTATAATGAATTCTTATAGCAGTTGACCTATCTCTGAATAGCTGTGACTATTCAAGGGTTGAAACCAAGCTAAGGTAGTACCCTTGAGGGCCAAACCAAATGCCTCGAACTGTGTGAATAAGTCCTCAACTTGTTCAGCACTTAACACTTGTTTGACTCAGCCACATGTTCATAAGGATCTCCTAAACCATCAAAGTAGTTCTTCATTGCCTTAACCACTTGAGAGGGTCTAAGAGTTCTTGGGTGCTCTCGGGGTCTAGGTAATGGAAAATCATGTTCATCTCTTTGATGTTGGTGCAAGACAATCATCAACTAATTATTTGAACAAAGTTTGAAGTCAAAGAATGAAGCAAAGATCACCATATGAAGCTTGAAGTTTAGTGCATGATCAAAAGATGAAGACTTGTATATACATGTATACTAATCTTGTAGCTAGTTCATAAAAACTTTGCATCTATGATGGATCATGATGTAAACATCTATATATACTTGATATAGATGTACTACAAGCATGAGGGATGATGAGTGACAAGTTTTAGAAGTCATTAGAGACTTAGAAAGTGAGAAGAACTTGATGTATCACTCAGATGTAATTTTTCCTGAATAGAAGAAAGCTGCACCTCGATCTTTTGGTTAGTGCTCCTTCTGTGTTTATGTTCTTGATGAGTGCTTTTGTACAAGTCTTAATCTACAGTTGAGTGACCTCTATACAAGTTTTGAAACTTTAATTGTAATCAAGCTGAGAGAATTTTGAGTAGGAACATTTACATGTGTAAATGTAAGAAGTGAAGATAGAAACAGGTGCAATCCCGATGGTCAATGTTTTGATCCGATCTCCCTCCACAATGTAACATTTTGAGCATGTAAACAATCATTCTTTAAGTTGAAAGGTAAGATAATTGTGGCTAAAAGCATTTGAATAAAGGGGTTCTAGTTTGGGAGAAGCATCCATTAGAAGTTGTAGGTGTCAAAGTCGACTACATAGAAGAGCAGTTTCAGACATAGGTACATTGTTTCAAGCAAATCTCAAGATCTACTGAATCTTTTGGAGAGATTTAACTTGGAGAAGGTGTGCAAAGTTCAGAAGACACCTTGCACAAAGTTTCATTGAAAATTTTATATGCTTGGTCAGCCAATGAGTGAATTAAGTGCAGTAGACTTTTCTGAATAATTAGTTTCTTCACAATTAATGCAAAGTTTGATAATTTGGCATTGGTCTTCCAAAATTGGTTGAGGTTTTGAGTTTTTCTTGATATAGAGGTGCTCTAACATCAAGGATAACTTATTCTTTTGGAGATTAACACTCTCCATCAGTGGTATCAGAGCAGGAGTCATTAGAATTGAGGAAAGGAGGACCCCGACTATTGTAGTTATACAAAAATCAACCTTTGAAGATTCAAAAGGTGAAAGTTTGAAGTGAGAGCTACAGAAGGAGGCATGAAGCTATCAAGAAGATCAAAAGGAACTACATTCGAAGTAAAGGTACATTCATTATTCACAAAGCTTGAAGAATTTATTCCATAGGTGAAGAAAGGATGGGAGATTCTCTTTAGATAGAGAAATTGGATAGAGAAAACTATCGTGCTTAGTCAATGAGGATGGAAACTCATATTATGAGCAAAGATCTGATAGGATACATCACAAGTGAAGAAGAAAAACCAGAATTTAGGGATCCTAGTGTTCTAACTAGGGAAGAGCTCTCAGATTTGAAGATATGGATGAAGAAGGATGCTCAAGCAAGGAGCATTATCTACATGGGAGTCAATGATTACTTGCAACCTCATATTAGAGGACTTGAAAGTGCAAGTGACATATTGAATGCTTTGGAGGAGCATTTCCAAAACACTACAAAGTCAAGGAAGGCATCTTTATGGGCAGAGTTCACCACATTTAAGAAGAAGGCTTCTCAATCCATTTATGATTATGTAGCAAGGATGAACGACATTGCAGATGCATTAGGAGCAGTTGATGAAGATATTGAAGAGGACAAACTGGTAAAAAAAATTCTCATAGGTTTGAGAGGAGATGAGAAGTGGAAGACTTTCATTCTATCCACTGAATTGTCCCTAGATCATTTCACTCCTTATTTGAATCAATTGCTAGGACACATGCTAACCTTTGAGCATGATGTCAAAGGTGATGTTGATAAAAGTACAGGTCAAGCAATGTATTCAAAGGACAAGAAGAAGATTAACAAAGGCAAGCAACAATTGAATGAAGATGAAGGCAGTACTAGTCAAGCTAACTTCCTAAGAGGAAGATCAGGAGGTGGCAAAGGAAGAGGAAGAGGAAGAAGCAATAAAGATAGTGTCAAAGCTTGCTGGATTTGTGGTAAGACTAATCACTTAGCTCATGAATGTTGGCATAATAATCAGAACGGTGGAGGATCTAATGAGAACTTTAATTCAAGAGGAAGAGGTAATAGAAATTAGAGAGGTAATTTCAGAGGTAGAGGTAGTAGAGGTTTCTTTGGAAGAAATGCAGGTAGAGGCTTTCAAAGTCAATCCTAGAATAATACCTACTACAACTATGTTTCAGATCAGAAGGAGGCTTCAACCTTAATTATGAATGCAACTTGTGAAAGACAAAATGAAGATCAAAGAGTCTTCTACATAGACTCAAGGTGTAGCAATCACCTGAGTGGCAACATAGCTTTGATGATTGATTTGGAGAATAAGGTGAGTAATCATGTAGTTCAAACATGTGATAACACAAAGCATAATGTGAAGTCTGTTGGATCATTAAAGGCTGAGAATGGAAGCACTCTTTTGCGTAAGGTTTTGTATGTTCCTACAATCCCAAAGAATCTGATAAGTGTAGGGCAAACTGTAGAGAAAGGTTATGAAGTAAGGTTCACTAATGATGGAGTTTTTGTGGAAGACCCTAGCAATGGGTATAAACAAATTGTTTCAAGAAAGAAAGAAGGAAGATTATTCACATTGAAGATTCAAGGCAATGTTGGTCATGCCTTGTTCACCTATGGAGGACATAAGATCTCTGAGTTAGATCTTTGGCATAAAAGACTTGGACATTTCAATGAAAGAGGTATTAAGGAATACGGTCAAATGGTTCAGTGCTTGGATTACCTAATGTTGTAGGTCAACACATGACATATAGATATGAAACATGTCAATTAGGTAAGGCTCATAATCAATCATATAGTAAGCATGGTTTCATGTATTCAGAAAAGCTTGAGTTGGTGCATATAGATGTGTGGGGACCATCAAAGGACCTTAGTATTAATGGTTCAAGATATTATGTGATTTATGTTGATGATGCTACCAGGTGGATCACCATATATGTGATCAAAGATAAATCAGAGGTGTTCAATACATTTAAACATTATCATGTGTATGTAGAAAGAGTTTCAGGAAAAAAATTGAAGAGACTAAGGTCAGATGGAGGTGGAGAGTATTTCTCTAATGAGTTCAGTGATTTTGCAAGGTCAATGATGAAGGAGAAAAATTGCCCTAATTATTTTTGGGATGAGGCGGTAAATACAGCCACATACTTGGTTAATAGGCTACCATGTAAAGCTTTGCAGGGTATGACACCATATGAAGCGTGGTGGGGTAAGAGACCTACCTAAGATCATTGCAAAGTGTTTGGATGTTTGGCTTATGCATATGTGCCATCTCAGTTGAGGCATAAATTGGAACTTAAAGCTGAAAAGTATGTATTCATTGGTTATGATGATAAGCAGATGGGTTATAGGTTGTTGAGTCCATCCACAAAGAAATTCCTTGTGTCAAAGGATGTTACATTTGATGAGCAAGGTACTTGGTATGTAGGTACAATTAATATTCATGCAGGTGATGAAGAAACGTTGAACTAGAAGAAAGGTAAATCAAAGGTTCAAATATTTGATGAAGAAGAAAACAATGAAGCACTAGTTGAAGTTGAATAAATGCCAAGGTTTGATCCAAAATCTGATGAACCAAAAACTTCAAAAAGTGGAGAACTCAGAAGATCATCAATTCGCAAATGACAACCTACAAAGTATAGTTATGATACTTCATTTTTTACCACTAAAGATTATGTTTATATGGTGAAAGCAGAGGAAGACCCTTCTACATATGAAGAGGCAAAAGGTAAGGATAATTGGGAGAAAGCTATGCAAGAGGAGTATGATGCATTGATGGAAAATGAGACATGGGATTTGGTTCCTAAACCAAATAGTCAGAAGATCATTGGATGCAGATGGGTCTACAAGACAAAGAGGTATGTAGATGGAAGTGTGTCTAGATATAAAGCTAGACTTGTTGTGAACAGGTATGCTCAGACATATGGTATATATTATGATGAGACTTATAGTCATGTGGCAAAGATGACAACTATAAGGACTCTCATAGCTATTGTTGCATGTAAAGGTTGGAAGCTATGTCAATTAGATGTGAATAATGCTTTTCTAAATGTTTACAATTTAGATGATGTTTTCATGGAGTAACCAGAAGGTTTCAAGGATAAATATTATCCAGAGTATGTGTGTAAGCTCAAGAGAGCTTCGTATGGTTTGAAGCAGGTCCCAAGGGCATGGAATTACAGACTTGTGAAGTTCTTGAAAGAACTTGGTTTTCGAGTGTCTAAGGCAAATATTAGCTTGCTTGTTAAAGCAAGTAATGATGGATTCATTTACATGTGCATATATGTTGATGACATAATTCTTACAGGTACAGATGAGAAGGCTATACAAAGTCTTAAGAAGCAAATGGAGAAAGAGTTCAAGATTAGTGACTTGGAAGACTTGTCATATTTCTTGGGCATGGAGATTTCATATACTCAACATGGAGTATATGTAACTCAAGAAAGGTATTTGAAGAACTTTCTAACCAAGTTTAAAATGGAAGATTGCAGGGTAGAAACTACTCCAATGGAGGTGAGTCATAAATTGAGAAGATATGGAGGAGAAGAATTCAAGGATATGAAGCTATATCAAAGCCTGGTTGGCAGTCTAATCTATGCTACATTAACTAGGCCTGATTTATCAAATGCAGTTGGAGTGTTGTCTCAATTCATGCATTGCCCTAGGAAAGAACATTGGATTGTAGGACAAAGGGTGCTAAGATACATTAAGGGTACACTCAAAGAAGGTTTGTATTATGGATTCACATCAGATACAAACATCAAGATATATAGTGATACAAATTGGGCAGGTGATCCTAATGATAGAAGATCAACCTATGGGTATCTATGTTATGTGGGAGATAAGTTAATCTCTCGGTGTTCCAAGAGGCAACATATAGTTTCTTTGTCATCCATAGAAGTAGAGTATAAAGGTATAGTTGAAGCTGCAAAGGAGTTCATATGGTTGAAGACTCTCATGAAGAGTTTTGACATCATTCAAAGTATACCCACTATTCATGGAGATAATATGAGTTCATTGTATCTAGTTGCTAACCCTGTGTTTCATGCCAGGACTAAGCATATTGAGATCCAATATCATTTCTTGAGAGAGAAGGTGATTGATAAAGAGATTGAAGGCATACATACTTCCACAAAAGATCAAATTGCAGAAATGTTAACCAAAAGCTTGGATGGACCTAAGTTACAAAGGCCCAAAGACATGGCAGGTATAAAGAAGATGGAGAAAATCACAATTGATGATTGAGGGGGAGCTGTTGGTGCAAGACAGTCATAAATTAATGATTTGGACAAAGTTTGAAGTCAAAGAATGAAGCAAAGATCAACATATGACGCTTGAAGTTTAGTGCATGATCAGAAGATGAAGACTTGTATATACATGTATGCTATTCTCGTAGTTAGTTCATAAAAACTTTGCATCGATGATTAGTCGTGATGTAAATATCTATATATACTTGATATAGATGTACTACGAGCATGAGGGATGATGAGTGACAAGTTTTAAAAGTCATTAGAGACTTAGAAAGTGAGAAGAACTTGATGTATCACTTAGATGTAATTTTTCTTGAATAGAAGAAAGTTACACCTCGATCTTTTGCTTAGTGCTCCTTCTGTGTTTATCTTCTTGATGAATGCTTTTGTACAAGTCTTAATCTATAGTTGAATGACCTCTCTACAAGTTTTGAGAGTTCAATTATGGTCAAACTGAGAGAATTTTGAGTAGGAACATTTACATGTGTAAATGTGAGAAGTGAAGACAGAAACATGTGCAATCTTGGTGGTCAATGTTTTCATCAGATCTCCCTCCATAGTGTAAATTTTTGAGCAAATAAGCACTCATTCTTTAAGTTGAAAGGTAAGCTTCTTGTGGCTAAAAGCATTTGATTAAGCGGGGTCTAGTTTGGGAGAACCATGCATTCGAAGTTGTAGGTGTCAAAGTCGACTACACAAAAGGGCAGTTTCAATGCCCAATTCAGAAAATAAAGTTTGCAGGTTGAAGAAAGATTTGTATGGACTTAAGCAAGCTCCACGGGCTTGGTACCAACAGATAGATAATTTTTTTAAAAATATGGGTTTTGAAAGAAGTACTTCTGATGCTAACTTATATGTAACGAAAAAGGATAGCAAGCTAGTTGTCATCATTGTATATGTAGATGATTTGATCATTCTAGCACATCATTAGGAACTCATCAATCAAACTCGAATCAGCTTGCGAACTGAGTTTGAAATGACAGACTTAGGTCTACTCCATTTTTTTCTGGGAATTGAAGTATGGCAAAGGAAGGATGACATTTTCATCTCCAAACAAAAATATGCCAAAGAAATTCTCAAGGCATTTGGAATGATGGACTGCAAACCAACTAGCACACCTATGGAGGTAAATCATAAGCTATCTATGGATGATAACATGCCTGAAGTAGATGGTAAGAAGTATAGAAAGCTCGTTGGAAGCCTTATTTTTCTGTGCAACACTAGACCAGACATATGCTATGCAATACATGGGAATTCAAGTATCGCGATACTTGAACTCGATCGGTCGCGATACTTGGGCTTAACTCACTCAAATTAAACAAATTTTTGAAAACTTTTACACCTATGTGATCCTTGTGCTCTCCTCTTCCCCCCTATGTGCCCGTGGAAAACAAAAACTCTCTCTAACCCATGATACTTGCCCTGCAACACTGATTGCATCTGTTATCATGTTTTCAAAGTTTTTAACTTGATTTTTTCCGTAGATTCCAGTTGTTCTCACCTCACTAGTATGTTCTTTTGCTTATCTCCTTGCTTAGCTTCCCTATAAGGCCACAAATGTGCATGATTGCTCAGCCACAATACCGATCATCCACTCTCCTCAATACTTGCCTAAACAAGTGATTTTTGCAGATGAATGTCTTGGCTTGTATACCCTATGCTCACCCAAGGCTGATAGGTACATAAAGAAAAGAAATATTCTTTTTAGGATTTTGGAAATCTACCTACCTACATTAGTCTCTTCTCCTCTTCCTACTCTCTCCTCCTAGTCACTCTCTCTCCTAAGCCTACTAACTTACTACACACACTTTCCAAGTGCAAAGTAATAAGTGCAAATGGGCTTGACTTTACCAAAGCAGAGCATTCACCTCTTCACCTCTTCATATGTAGTTGGAGTGTTGTCTCAATTCATGCATTGTCCTAGGAAAGAACATTGGATTGCAGGACAAAGGGTGCTAAGATACATTAAGGGTACACTCAAAGAAGGTTTGTATTATGGATTCACATTAGATATAAACATCAAAATATATAGTGATACAGATTGGCCACGTAATCTTGATGATAGGAGATCAACCTATGGGTATCTATGTTATGTGGGAGATAAGTTAATCTCTTGGTGTTCCAAGAAGCAACATACAATTGCTTTGTCATCCACAGAAGCAGAGTATAAGGGTATGGTTGAAGC
>CM035436.1:68382140-68447140 GCA_020310875.1 Ceratopteris richardii
TAATGTGCTCTCCGTCCCGGAGAGCTACAGCCAAAACTCTGAGCATATAGGACACCATGATAATGGAGCTGCAAAAACTTGAAGAGAACATCTGAGAAGCAACCAAATCCACCAAAAGCAGGATAGAACAAGCACCAGAGAAGAACCAAAAGTGGGATGTTTTTATGGAAAAGCAAAAAGGATGGCAATGGGAGGGTGGAAAGGAATGGGAAGGGAGGGTTGAGGGTGCGGAGATGGATGGGGTAGGGAGGGGTGATGATGTGGCTGGGCAGATTGGTAAAGGAAGGGATTGGGAGTAGGAATCAGGGGTCTGGAGGGGGTTAAAATGATGAAACTGGAGGGCCACAGAGGGTACGTATGGGAAATATAAAAACCAAAATGTAAGATGAGGTGAGAATATACCATGTGGATAATATGGTGAAATAGAAACATGTGATAAATGTGCCTAAAACTTGAGGGTTTTGACCAAAACTCATAGAAAATGTGGGAATCTGGAAAAATAAAGCCAAAAACTGATCCAGAGGTGCCAAAAAACATGAAAATGACTCCATTTTTGTAAAAAACGGCCAAGCGAGGCACGATCCAGAGCCAAAAGCTTTGAGCCATGAAAATAATAAAAAATAAAAAATAAAAAAAAAGTTGTCTCCTTTTTTTCTTCACGCCCAGACAAAAATAATAAAAAGAAAATAAAATAAATAATAAAACAAACAAATTAAAGAAAAATTAAATAATAAAAAATAATAAAATAAATAAAATAAAATAAAATAAAATAAAATAAAATGAAAAATAATTGGGGGGGATTTTTTTTTTTTTAATAAAGGAAAACGGCCTGGGGGGCTTTTTTTTTTTGAAATTAAATTCAATTATCCAAAAACAAAGAAAAATACCTAAAAAATCCAAATAAATTGCAAAAAAAATCCAAAAAATCTTCAAAAAATTCTAAAAAAATTTCCTAGAGTGTTAAGCCAGTTTCTTCACTCAAAACCACAGAGAGCTTCCTTTATTCCTCAAATTGGGCAAGAAAAAGACACATGAAAAGGAGAAAAATGCTAGAAAAAATTCTTAAAAATGCTTGAAAAATTTTGGAAAAATTCCTAAAAATTCCAAAATTTGTACCTTTGCAAAGTTGATGAAAAATGGCTGCTAAATTTGCTAAAAAATCAAGAAACAAGCATGAAATGGATAAAGAAAACTACTAAAACTTAAGTAAAAATGACGAGAAAAGACTATGTACAACCTGGACAAATTTTGCAGGTTCCAGGTGATCCATAATTCTTCATGTGGCTTGATGATAGGCCTTTAGCCATGATCTTTATATGTTGACCCCGAAAAACGCCTCCATAACCTTCAATTTTGTTGCACTTCATTAGTTTTATCTTCTTTTTGGGCATGCTGACGCTTTGATAGACCCACCTTAAATCCTTCAGTACAATATTATCTCCTCCATACTGCATCTTTTGTTTCCAAAGACTTGCAGGTACTCCGTCCACATCATTGTAAAGCCTTGCACTTACTATCATAAAAATTGACACAATAGATGATATCCATACCAGTATCCATAAAACAGTGGCCATTGATATATGATTTGAAGCATCTTCATCACGACTGCACTTAAGGACTTTGCTTTTCTTCTCTTTTCCATGGCCTTTGACTGAGACTGTTTCAACCTGAGTGATTTCCTCTTTTTCTTCATATGCTTCTTCTCTACTTGAGTTTGGGAAAATTCCATAGCAGGAAGATGGGTCTTCTACATGGAGCCAAGCCAACATGTTTTCATCTTCATATAAATCTGCTCCTTCAAATAGATCTGCTTCTGGGTTGTCCACCACTTCTTCTTCCATACAAATACCAATTGTTTGCATCATGCTAGTATTTCTCTGATTGTCTGGTCCTTCTTCTAAAATTATCTGCTGCAACTCTTTTCCCTCCTGCTTTACCCACATTGTGTCCTTGCCCCAATCATGCAACACATTGGCATGCCTTAACCAAGGTCTCCCAATTAACAGGGGGAAGCTTCCTTCTACCTGTGGCAGCCTTAAAACAACAAAGTCCAAGTTAAAGATGGTACCTTGTATTTTGACTGGAACTCCAGGGACCACACCCATAGGCCTTACTATGCTTTGGTCTGCCATTGTTACAGTGAAGTTGGCAGGTCGTGAAGGGTATAGTCCAATCTTTTTCATGGTATATTCAGGCATCAAGTTAATGCCAGAACCACCATCCACAATAACTCCTTGAAACTCATGACCTTTAATAGAGACTGTTAGCCGAGGGCTCTTGTAATCTGTGAGGGGTGCTTCCCCTAAACATTTATCTTTATGCATAACAGCAGCCTTTGCCACTAAACTTGTTGTGGACATTTCATCAATTATCTGCAAGAGTTCTAACCTGAACTTCCCATCCATCTTTATTAAATAAAAAATACTAACCTCCTTTTTCATGGACTTGAGCAGTCTAGAAGCTTCTGATTCCTTAAGAGCATGGGCTACATTTGACTTATCAAACTCCTCATGAGCCCTGTTGAATGCATATTCAATGGCATCACTGGTACCTGTGCAATTTTCTTTTTGCCTTGTATCTACACTTGTGGTGGCTTTGTCTTCAGACACACCTTTGTCTCTGTTTAATCCATTAATCATTGATTCTTGACCTATTTCCACTTGAGCCTTCCCCTTGCTTCTTGTCTGCACCGTAAAAGATTCAATTTCTTCTAAATGCACCACCCTGGTAGATGGAGATGGCACATTGACATGATCTAACACTTCTTCTTTGTGTACAGAAATCATTTGAATATGGGGCCTGGATGAAGAGGCTTGATTCTTAGGACAACAATTTGTATAGTGGTCTCTGGCCTCTGGGCAGTTTCTGCAAGGAGGGGCATTTTCTGGGAGAGTGCACCTACTTTGATAGTGCCCACAGTCTCCACATCTGAAACAAATAATTGGCCTTCTAGGCTCATTTCCAAAATTATCCCTCTGTCTAGGGTTATAGTTGTTACCTTGATTCGGTGCAACAGCCATCACATTTGTGGTTGGTAGGGATCCTCCTTGTGTCCAGTAAGTCGTTGCAGGCATTTCCCTTGATTGGCATTCATGGGCCTCATGACCAACTTTCCTGCATAATTGGCAAGTTACACTTAACAGAGGACACTCACTTACTATATGCCCTTGTTTGCTGCACATGGAATACCAAAGACCACTCTTGATGCCACCTCCTTTGAGCTCCTGCAATTCCTGTCGCAGCTGAGCCAATTCCTCTGCTTGGGCCTCCTCCTCCTTTTGGAGCTTGAGTGCTTCAATCTCCCTCCTCAATTGATCAACATCAGTCTCCTCCTCTTTGTAGGGCTTATTCCTTTTTAAGCCCTCCAGCTCCTTCCTTAGCTGGATCACTGGATCCTCCATTTCTGTACCATATGTTGGTTGGGAAGAAGTTGCTCCATACTGGTGCCCTATCTGCTCGAAGCGTGTGGCTGTGTTGATGAACTCCTCTATGGAGGCTATAGGTAACACTAATTCCTTTATTTTGAATTGGGTGGCCACTGGTAGGGGCTTAGCTAACCATTTCTTAACAAAAAAATCGTGTGGTGGATCTGGCAATTTAGCCATTAGTGCTTTGGCCCTAGTCACAAACTCTGGGAACTTTTCTCCTGGACCCAATCTCAAATTTTCTAGTTCTTCTATGATAATCTCCACAGTGTTGCCATGCTGGAACTGATTTTCAAATGCATCTTTCATCACATCCCAAGTGGTAAAATGGTTTTCAACAAACTGGGTGAACCACTTATCAGCTAATCCCTCTAATGTGGCAGGGAAGAGAATCAAAAAGGCATCCTCCCTACCCATTAGGCCTCTAGTCTTACATAGTGCCAAAAACCTTCTAATGTGTTCATCCGGATCCTCCTGAGCTAGGCCCTTGAAAGAAGGAAACTTTATATTTAATCTAGAGAGTAAAGTTTCCAAGTCTACCTGACCCGCCATGCTCTTTACTGATGAGGTTGAAGAGAGTGGACTTGAGGACCTTCTAACAACCTTCCTTCTTGTCTGCTTGCAGGTGACCCTCAATGTTTGGGACCGGGTTGCGGTCATGAGCAACTCATAGCCCACTTAATATGAGACACTTGATAAGAATATTTACCTTTTGTTTGATGAAGTAGCACTGTAGACACGTGACCTCTGCTATACTTTGCACTTGGTTTCTCCTAAGCTCAAATCTCCTTGGAAGTCCCATCGTGCGTGCCAAATTTTGTTGGGGGATTCTTAGACAAGAAGGAGTTTGAGGGTTTGTAGGAGAAAAGGAAAAGACCAGAAGAGAAAATACACCTTGGAAGCTTCTGCCGATTGATTACAGTAAGACAATTACAATGTTTGAAGCACAATACAAGCCAATACTTCTGTGCACAAACACACAGAGTGCTCAATTACAAAATACCAAATACCCCAAAGTCTTCTTGCCGCCGGCCTCCTCTGCACCAGACCTCCACCTGCTTCAAGCTTATCCTTGTGCACACCTTGCACCAAGCTTCCACAAAGGGGGAGGAGTGAATACCTTCTGTCGGCACGCGCACACTGCAATGAGACCTTGAGATCCTTGGGGGAGTATAGCTTAGCACTCTCTGCACAAATCCTTAGTCACTCTCCATGCACCTTGCACTTCCACTTCTCTGCGTCGCACACTAGTGACTCTTGCACTTCTCTCTCTTGCTTCACTTAGACTATGCTTCTCTTGCTTACTCTAAGATTGGTCCAAGAATGGTCCTTGCCTTGATTTGAGTGTGTCGATCACGTACGCTCCTAACTGCAATAGTATCTTGGTGCTCACTTTGATGTCCCAAGATTGTCTTCACAAGTGGCAGCCAACGACTCACTGTTTTGTCTTGTAGTGACTTTAGTCTAAAACCAAAAATTTTAATGGGGGGGCATATTTTCACCTGTGCGTACGCTGCCGCTTCACATACCTTCACATACCTTCACATTTCACTTTTAAGTCTTCACTTTTGCACATAAGAGGGGGTTCACCTGAATCTATCAAACCACTTTAAAACACACTTTGAACCTTAGGGAAATTAGAGAAAATACCTCTGCAACTTGCAACCCTCTTTCTCCAGTTTACCCTTTGTGGACAATTATTGTGCACTACCTGTGCACTTTGACACCTGCATTTTAGCACTTTGACTTTGCACCTGTTGACTTTGACCTTGACCTTGTTGACTTTGACTAGTTGACTTTGACCTTTTGACTTTGACTATAGTTGACTTTGACTATAGTTGACTTTGACCAACATGACTTTTATGAGCTCAATAGTGTGTATGTGTATGTATGTGTGTATGTGTATGTGTATGTGTGTGTATGCGTATGTGTGTGTATGCGTATGTGTGTGTATGCATATGTGTGTATGGGTATGTGTGTGCATATGTGTATGTGTGTGTGTATGTGCATGTGTGTGTGTGTATGTGCATGTGCATGTGCATGTGCATGTGTATGTGTATGTGTATGTGTATGTGTATGTATGTGTGTATGTATGTGTATGTATGTGTGTGTGTATGTGTATGTGTGTTTGTGTATGCGTATGTGTGTGTATGTGTATGTGTGTGTGTATGCGTATGTGTGTATGCGTATGTGTGTATGTGTATGTGTGTGTATGTGTATGTGCATGTGCGTGTGTATGTGCATGTGCGTGTGCATGTGCATGTGCATGTGCGTGTGCATGTGCATGTGCATGTGCATGTGCATGTGCATGTGCATGTGCATGTGCATGTGCATGTGCATGTGCATATGCATGTGCATGTGGATGTGCATGTGCATGTGCATGTGCATGTGCATGTGCATGTGCATGTGCATGTGCATGTGCATGTGTATGTGTAGGTGTATGTGTATGTGTAGGTGTATGTGTAGGTGTATGTGTAGGTATATGTGTAGGTGTACGTGTAGGTGTACGTGTAGGTGTAGGTGTAGGTGTAGGTGTATGTGTATGTGTACGTGTATGTGTACGTGTATGTGTACGTGTATGTGTACGTGTATGTGTATTTGTATGTGTATTTGTATGTGTACGTGTATGTGTACGTGTATGTGTACGTGTATGTGTACATGTATGTGTACATGTATGTGTATGTGTATGTGTATGTGTATGTGTATGTGTATGTGTATGTGTATGTGTATGTGTATGTGTATGTGTATGTGTATGTGTATGTGTATGTGTATGTGTATGTGTATGTGTATGTGTATGTGTATGTGTATGTGTATGTGTATGTGTATGTGTATGTGTATGCGTGGTGTATGTATGTATGTGCAGTTGGGTGTGTATGCATGCATGTATGCATGTGTGTGTGATTTGTATGTATGTATGTGCATGTGTCTTTGATTATTCATAATTTCATGTGTGTGTATGCATGCATGTATGCATGTGTGGATGCATGTATGTATGCAATTTTATATGTATGAATGTGCATGTGTATATGGATGTGTGTGTGATATATGCATGTGTATGTATGAATTCATTATGCATGTCTATGTATGCATGTGTGTATGAATGTGTATATCTATGCATGTGTTAGTATGCATACATGTGTGTGTGCTATGTGTATGTATGTATGTATGTGCATGTGTGTGTGATATATGCATGCATGTGTGTATGCATGGGTCTATGTATGTATGTGTGTATGCATGTGTATGCATGTGTATGATGTGTATGTATGCATGTGCAGGTGTATGTAACATATGCATGTGTGTGTGTGGTATGCATGTGTGTACATATGTATGTCTATATGCATGTGTGTAGCATGTGTGTATGTATTAATGTGGGTATCTAATGTGTATGTATGTATCTGCATGTGTGTTTGATATATGTGTGTATGTGTGTCCATTTACATGTGTGTGTATGCATGTGAGCATGTATGTATGTTTGAATGCATGTGTATGTATGCATTTGTGTATTCATGTGCGTGTTTGTCATGTATATGTATGTATGTGAATGTGTATGTGATATATGCATGTGTGATAAAGTCCCTCCAATGTTTCATGTCAATAAACTTAGAATGTATATTTTTGCAAGGAGGACAATCTAACAAAGGTTATTTGTTGTATAACTACATGGGTCTAAGAGGTAAAACCCTTGGGTTTCTAGGTGCGAAACCCTTGATATTTATGATTTATTTATCCTTTTTAGATGGTTCTTGAACCTTAGGATTAATTCTCTAACATTGAGTATCTTAGGCTTGATGGAAGCTTCTCCTATCCACTTGATTTGTACATGACAGCTTGGAGATTCTTCTTTTAGAAGACATGTGATTTCATGTGATTTCCTAAGCTTGGAAACCATGTGATTAGCTTGGGAATCTATGTGATGGAAGGTACACATGTCCCTTTGAGAGGGACTTACCCCTTGCTCTTGGAGCTATATATTGGAGGAGTTGGGTGGAAAGTACATCTCTCTCCCTAGTGTGGGCTTTGCTAGTTAGTTTAGTTTGTTTACCTTGTTGTTGTAAACCACTGATATCAGAGCCATCTTGATTTTGGAGCTACGTTTACATTTCCTTTAAGATCATAAGCTTTTGGGTCTCCCTCATCTATATGCATATAAGAGATAGTTCTATGTCCAGAGAATTCAACTGCATCGAAAATCTACTCATTGCTCTCTCTGTAAAAGAGAGGCATTCGAAAACCCTTTTTGGTCGATTGACAAACATCGAGGAGACCCTCTGTGTACCTAAGCAAGAACTTAGAGACTTGTGATGAAAGAGACTATACCTCTATCACCAACAAGTTACATATAGTGGGGATCACACATTTTAATTATCAATCCAAGAAGTATCTTAAACCTAACCGAGTGTATGAGGACATGTACTTGCACAATAGTAAATGAAGTGGATTAGCTTGTCAAATGCAAATGAGTGTCACCATGCACATTCATCACTTTCACGAGTATACATGGTGTTTCAATACATGAAATCATAGTAAGCACAAAAATAGACTTTTCTATCAGCTCCGAACTCGGAATATGGTCAATAGGCATGTTCGTTTTGAAGTTCTCGATGACTCACTTCCAATGGTCATACTCGTGTCCGATTCTGACAACTCTACTTCAAGATATGGGCAAAAACAAAGCTGCACAACTCACATAGAATCATTGCACACCTCCTCACACCTCACACACACATTACATACTTTAGAAAAGCAATGAATTCTATAGACAACACTTCCATGCACTCATTCCAAGACACAAACACACATCCAAGCTCACAAGCAAAGAGATGCAAGAGGAAGAAGAAGCAAATTCAAAAATCAGAGCTCTTTTACTCACAATGGCCAAAAGTCTTTACAAAGTGTCATGAAATGACTTATATACATGTGCCCTAAAAAAATGGTCCTTTCACACAAGAGACCGGCACTTTATTGTATAAACCCTAATTTCCTACTATTTACAAGGATTATAATACATTGTTTCGGATTTATGCATCTAGAGGACTCCACTAATGCATTTACATGGCTTTCAAGAGATTTTCATAAGCATTTGAAGAAGAAAAATTGTGCCCATAATTTGAAAATTTTGGGGCTCCTCTTTAGTGCTTTATTTTTTTTGCAACACTCTCGCCCTCTTTGTCTTTTTCATCCCTTGACAGGCTCTGCTTCATATCTTCGCTTGTTGTGTTAATTCGGGCTGCCACGCACACATCCAATGGCTAAGAATGTGATATTCTTAGTCACCCTCTTCAACTGTTAAACCTCTCCCTCTTTCTAACTTTTGGTCTTCGGATATGTCTTTGTCTTCACAACTCTGACCCTGTTGTATTGCATGGAGCTGGTTTACTTATTTCCACTCCACGCACCTTGTGGATGAGGAAGCTGTCTGCAACTTCCCTTGAAAGGTCCTGGATGTTGTTCTTTATTTCCACTCTTCCGGACCTGGTCCTTTTGCATTGTAGCCTGATGCGTGCCCCTACAAGGCTTTGGGTAGAGGGTGATACTTCTTATTGCACAGTCTTTCGTTTTGATTTTCGTCTTCTTCTTCTTTTGTTGGATTCCCCTGTCTCAGCTGGCACACCCTCCCCTAGGAGCAAAGCAAAGAGTCTCCTCAGTTCATCATGGACGATAAGCAAAATGCCTAGGACCTTCCCATGCACAAGAGTAGTGTGACTGTAGCTGCAACTAGCACAACTCATGGCTTCTCTTTTGAATTTGACAATAAGGACATTTCTTTCTTTTCTTATACTTGCTATTTGGCTGACTTACATTACATAGGGGTATATTTTCCACAAATCACAAGCTTCAAAGAGTATGTGAGATGCAGAGCCATAAGTGCCTAACTGAAATGCATTTGCTTTCTACATTCTTCTCTCTTGTAATGCATTGAAAAATATTGAATGATTCTATGTTATCTACATTGAAGACTTTAACTTTGTAACACCTATTCTCAACCTTCTTTAAAAATATTTGGGCTTATCCACTTGCTAGTATCTCATACTATGAGAATTTTCTTCACCAATTGGAGCATGAATATACTACCAAGCAATTGTGTTGTATTTAAGTTTTTCCTAAGCTTCATATTGTGAGAGATGGATGAATATGCTCCAAAGATGAGCTAGTGTTGCACAAAACCTGTTCTACACCTACCAAGTTAAGTCCAATGATGCTTAATAGAATCCTTTAGCTTTGCATTAATGCATTTTGAACCACCAAGTTCTTTGGAACATCATTCCCAAAAGTTTGCATCAAAACAAATAACTTGCATGTACTAGGAATGTGAAGAAACCTTCTATTTTGGGAATAGAAATGATCAATAATTTCCTCAAATATTAGAACCTGGTATGAATTTACCATAGAGCTTTTACACACATCTAAGTTGAGATTATGTTGATATATTTAGGTAGTGATGTGTGTGAACACACTAGAACCGTCGGGCACTTTTTTCCCTCTTTAGGAGGTTTTTTTCCCCCGGCTTGTATATACGCCTATTGCCCTAATGGGCTACTTATCTTTGTACATTCTCTAGTAATACATTCAGTATTGTGTGTTGTGCTCCAAGCTTCTTCTTCTTCCTTGTGCTGTTCGCGTGCTTCTACAGACGTCTAACTCCAACAATTGGTATCAGAGCAGGTCGTCGCTTCATCTAGGGCGCCATCGACACTCCTTCGTTTGCAGTCTCAGAATCGCACGAATTTTGGTGAGCATACTCAGCGTGTTTTCGAGATCAAAACAGCTTTGCTATGTGGTGCCGAAATCGCGATCTGAGCTCGTTTCGGCCTCCGAACGCACTATCGTAGCGCTTGTGCAGGCTATTTCATCTTTTTGTGCCAAAGGTATATACCAGTTTCTGTTCGCCAGTTTAAGCGTCTCGAAGTCTGCTACAGGTCTAGCAGAAGTCGTCTGGGCAGTTCTGTTCAACTTTTTGAGATACAGTCAATTTTCTGCATCAAGGTATTTTAGTCGCCGGCCATGGCTGAAAGCAGTGATGTATTCCGTATGTTGGCTGTTGAGGATAAGTTGGATGGTACCAACTACCCATTATGGGCTTATATGATGCGACATGTTTTGGTTGCAAAAGGATTGTGGAACATTGTGCAGGGTGTTGAAAGACCTCCTGTTACACCTGTAACGACAGGTACTGCAAATACAGGTACGGGAGCTGATGAAGATGGTGTCAAAGATGATATTGTGCAGATTCTTGTTCGTGTTGTTGTTTCTGTTGCACCTACTATAGAGCAAAATCGTTGGGATGGCAGAGATGCCCAAGCACATGCATTGATAGCTTTGTCTGTCAAACGTGCCATTATTCCTCATATTTGCTCTTGTAGAACAGCTAGGGATGCTTGGGATACACTTACCACATTGTACCAAGCTAGGAATGAGGCTCGTGTTGCTTACCTTCGAAAATAGTTGGAGAGTGAGCACATGAATGAAGGTGATTCTATGGACAGTTTCCTAACGAAGATCAAAGATTTGAAGGAAGAGTTGATTTCTGCTGATGAGGTTATACCAGATAGCTCACTTGTGCAGACCGTTCTGAATGGTCTTCCTGATTCATATCAGAGTTTTGCTTCTACTCTTCGGTTGATGATGAAAGGCAATCCAAATGCCATATCATTTGAGGAGTTAGTCTCTGTTCTGTTGCAGGAAGATCAGTCTAGGCAGACCAGGTCCATTATGTGTGTTGCAGATCAAGCTTTCCTGGCTAGTCAGAAGTGTAAAGGAAAATGGAGCTCTTCTACTAGTAAGCAGAAATCTACAAATGCTGCACATTCAAAGAACCAGGATAAAGATGAGAAGAAATCAGAAAAGCAAAAATTGTTTTGCAAGTACTGTAAAGGGAATGATCATATCATAAAGAACTGTCCAAAACTGGCTGCAAAAGAGGCAAAGAAAAAGGAGGCTAGAATGGTTGTTGCAGAAGCCTCTACACCAAAAACAGAGTCTGCTAATCTTGTGCAGGAAGAAGAATGGGCGTTTACTACTGTTTGCAGTTTTGACCGATCTTCTCATGAGCAGTGCATGTCTGCAGTGGACTCAGATGTTTGGTACTTTGACAGTGGGGCGACCAAACATATTACCTCACAGCGCAGTTTCTTCTCTTCACTCGAGCCTGCCCCTACAGGGAATACTGTCACATGCGCCAACAACTCCTCTTATCCTGTTATGGGAGTTGGTAAGATCATTCTGACTACTGCTGATGGTAGTTCTTTCACCTTGTCAGATGCTTTATTTGTGCCAGGGATCAAGAAGAATCTGTTATTAGTTTCTGCATTAGCCAAGATTGGCTTGGTTGTGAAGTTCGTTGATGACAGGTGTACAGTTCATGATCTATCAAATGGCGATGTGATTATTGCTTCTGGCATTTTATGTCCTGGGTTGTATAAGCTCATAGACTATGAAAGATCTGTGAATGATTCGGCATGTGTAGTTCATAATTCTCAGGCTATGTCAGATGCAAAGCTTTGGCATGCACGCTTTGGTCATCTGAATTTTGCTAGTTTGCTACGCCTGCAGAAATCTGATATGGTGTCTTCTTTGCCCAAGCTTGAGGCACCTGGAAAACCTGTATGTGAAGGCTGTATTTTGGGCAAAATGCAGTGTTCCTCCTTTCCAAAAGATGGTTCAGTTCGGGCTACGTAGAAATTGCAGCTTGTACATAGTGATGTCTGTGGTCCTATGCAGACACCCTCTTTTGGGAATTACCTTTACTTCGTGACTTTCATTGATGATTTTTCCAGGCATGCATGGGTATATCCACTCAAAGCAAAGTCTGGAGTGTTCATGTGCTTTAAACAGTTTTTGGTTTTGGCTAAAAATCTGTCAGCATGTAAAATGGGCACCCTCCGTTCTGATCGAGGGGGGGAATATATGTCTTCTGATTTTAATGCATTTCTGGCTGAACGTGGGATAAAACACCAGTGTACAGTGCCATATACACCTCAACAGAATGGAGTTGCTAAACGGAAGAACAGGTCACTCATGGAGATGGCGAGGTGTATGGTCAAGAGTCAGGCTTTACCACATAGTTTCTGGCTTGAGGCTGTCATGTGTGCAGCATATGTACTTAACGGGTGTCCCACTAAAGCGCTGCAGTCTATCACTCCATATGAGGCTTGGCATGACCGCAAGCCATCTATTGCTCATCTGTGTGTTTTTTGTTGTTTGGCATATGCATTAGTGCCTGAACAACATCGCATAAAATTGGATGATAAGGCAGTAAAATGTATTTTTGTTGGGTACAGTTCTGAAAGTAAAGGCTATCATCTGTATCATCCACAGACTAAACGCATTCTGGTTAGCCGTGATGTTGTCTTTGTGGAAGATGCTATTCAGCCATTGCTTTCATGTACTAAGGAGACATCTGTTAGCTCCAAAGACATGTATGATACCTTGATGCCTCTTTTTACAGGTGGACAGTCTAGTGCTGGCCCTAATGAGGCAACTTCTCAGCCTTTGCAGGTTTCATATGATGATGCAGATCATTCTATTTCTAATGCAGATTTACATGATGCACTTGTTGATGAGAGAGCTGATATTGAGCAGGCAAAAACTATGCCAAAATGGCTGGTGCAGACTTCGCGTGACAGCAAATTAGATGCACCTTTGTCATATCGTACTCGTTCAGGCTCTTATAGTGCCTCCTTTGCATCAGATTGCTATGCTATGGTTGTGTCTAGTCTCTGTGATGAGAATGAGCCTGTTTCTTTTGATGAAGCACAGAATTCAGAAAATTGGATGGCTGCCATGCAATCTGAATATGATGCTATAATGAAGAATGGTACATGGTCTTTATGTGACTTGCCTCCTGGCGAGAAGGCCATTGGCACTAAGTGGGTATACAAGCTGAAGCGTAAACCTGATGGTACAGTTGTCAGGTATAAGGCTAGGCTTGTTGCAAAGGGTTATGCGCAGGAAAGAGGCATTGATTTTGATGAGACCTTTGCACCTACATGCCGTATGACTACTGTTCGGAGCATTTGTGCACTTGCAGCCCATCATGGTTGGAATGTACATCAGTTGGACATTAAAATAACATTTCTGAATGGTGACTTGCATGAAGAAGTGTATGTTTTTCAGCCCCGTGGCTTTGTGCAGAAAGGGCATGAAAATCAGGTGTGCAGGTTAAAGAAGGCATTATATGGTTTAAAGCAAGCACCACGTGCTATTTGGACTTCATGTCTATTCCTTGGGTCCTCCAAATCTAAGGGTAGAGCTATATTCCCTGTTACATGATTTGAACAACCTGACTCTATATAGAATACATGTTCATCTGTTTTACCTTGCTTCAGTCATATTCATCAAGAATAATGAATCCTCTTGAGTTTGATCATCTGCATAATTGTTGTAGCATCTCCTTCCTCTGTATCCTCCTTGATAATTATTGTTGTTGTATGAGCTATTATTGTAACCATTGTTGTTGTTGAATCCACCCCTTGAGCTTCCATAGCCTCCTCTATTGTAACCTCTTCCTCTTTGATTTCTAGAATTCCTGGAACAATTATCAGTAATGTGATTAGTTAAGCCACATATGGCACATGGAGAGGAGCTTTGAGATCTCCCCATGCCTTGTCTTCCTCCTGTGCCTCTTCCTCTTGAGCTTCTATCACTACCTGCAAAGTTTGTTTGAGAGGTGTTTTCCTCATCATCAAACTTTTTAGCTTTTCCTTTGCTATCTTTATTTTTGGTCTTGTTTGTATATAGGGTAGAGGATTGATTACCTTTTGAGTTGTCTCCATTCTTCATAAATTTTGCCTCATGTGTGAACAATTGTCCCATGAGGGTATTGAAATCAGGAACCTGCATGTCCATGTATGTTGATGTATGAAACATCACAAGAAATAAATTAATGTAACACTAGACAACCTTTATGGTCACCTTTAACTCAATGCTCCTCCAAACTTCGAGAAATAGTGGCCAAACTGAGAACTTTACTTCTTCAAAAATTTTTAGTCACTAAAATAATATACCTTCACTCTTTTGATTATTTCTCTTAGCACAAATATTATTTTGCCAAGATCTTCTAGTAGAAGAAAGTAGAGAATAAGAGCTTTCCAACAAGCCATTACTTACTAAAATGTTTGTACTACGCACCAAGTTATGGCCTTCACAAGATGACTATGTCTGACTACGCAAATAGGAAATGTTGCCTGTTTTAGTAAAAGCGCCTGTCCATTTTTGAAAATTTTCAACTAGCATCAACTTGCAGCAAGAATGCAATGCCAGGCATCAAATTGGTGTGCTTTTGGCCACTTTTTTAGCACCTAAAATACCCCTTTGAACACAGATATGAAGAAAAAAACTTTTATGATGGAACTCGATGCTAGGTATCGACTTTACACTGAAACTCGATGCTAAGCAGG
The DNA here is from genome assembly GCA_020310875.1 of Ceratopteris richardii. Classification (NCBI taxonomy): domain Eukaryota; kingdom Viridiplantae; phylum Streptophyta; class Polypodiopsida; order Polypodiales; family Pteridaceae; genus Ceratopteris; species Ceratopteris richardii. The sequence continues at coordinate 68,396,962 of CM035436.1, forward strand.
AATTTTGGTCATGAATTCCTTTTCCTCATCTGATTTGGGGCAGTCATCCTTGCTCATCACATATGTGGGTAAAGGTGTACTCAATGTCTTTCCACCCTGCATATTGAACCGGTGAAGTACTTTGGATATGTACTCACTTTGAGACAAGTATATGCATCTTTTACTCCTATCACGAGTAGAGCGCATGCCAAGAATATGTTTGGCATCCCCCAAATCCTTCATATCAAATGTGTGACTCAATTTCTTTTTGAGAGCTAACAAATCATAAGAGGACTTCCCAGCAATCAACATATCATCGACATAAAGTATCAAGCATATCAAGCTACCATCTAAGCATCTCTTTGTGTAGAGACAATGATCCTCATTGCTTTGAGAATAGCCTTGAGATTTCATAAAAGCATCAAACTTTTGGTACCATTGTCTAGGGGATTGTTTAAGTCCATACAAGCTCTTTTTAAGCTTACAAACTTGATCATGTCATTAAGAGCTATCCAAAATTGGCTGCTAAAGAGGCAAAGAAGAAAGAGGCCAGAATGGTTGTTGTAGAGGTTTGTACACCAAAACAGAGTCTGCTAATCTTGTGCAGAATGAAGAATGGGCATTTACTACTGTTTTTAGTTTTGACTCATCTTCTCATGAGCAGTGTATGTCTGCAATAGACTCAGATGTTTGGTATTTTGATAGTGGGGCAACCAAACATATTAACTCAAAGCACAGTTTCTTCACTTCACTCGAGCCTACCCCTACAGGGAATACTATCACGTGCGCCAAAAACTCCTCTTATCCAGTCATGGGAGTTGGTAAGATCAGTCTAACTACTGCTGATGGTAATTCTTTTACATTACCAGATGCTTTATTTGTGCCACGGATCAAGAAGAATCTGTTATCAATTTTTGCATCAGCCAAGATTGGCCTGGTTGTGAAATTTGTTCATGACAAATGTACATTTCATGATCTGTCAAATGGTGACATGATAATTGCTTCTGGCATTTTATGTCGTGAGCTATATAAGCTCATAAACTATGAAAAATCTGTGAATGATTCAACATGTGCAATAAATAATTCTCAGGCTATGTCAGATGCAAAGCTTTGGCATGCACGTTTTGGTCATCTGAATTTTGCTAGTTTGCTATGCCTGTAGAAATCTGAAATGTTGTCCTCTTTGCCCAAACATGAGGCACCCGGTAAACATGTCTGTGAAGGCTGCATTTTCCAAAAGATGGTTAAGTTCGAGCTAATAAGAAATTATAGCTTATTCATAGTGATGTATGTGGTCCTATGTAGACACCCTCTTTTGGAAACTATGTTTACTTCGTGACTTTCATCAATCATTTTTCCAGGCATGCATGGGTATATCCATTGAAGACAAAGTCCAAAGTGTTTATGTGCTTCAAACAGTTTTTGGTTTTCGCTGAAAATTTGTCAACATGTAAAATGGGCACCCTCCATTCTGATCTGGGGGGGGGGGGGATATATGTCTTCTGACTTTAATGCATTTCTAATTGAACATGGGATAAAACATCAGTGTAGAGTGTTGTATACACCTCAACAAAATGGAGTTTTTGAACAAAAGAACATGTCACTCATGGAGATGGCAATGTGTATGTTCAAGAGTCAGGCTTTACCACATAGTTTTTGGCTTGAGGATGTCATGCGTGCAGCATATGTACTTAACAGGTGTCCCACTAAAGCATTGTAGTCTATCACTTCATATGAGGCTTGGCATGGTCCTAAGGCATCTTTTTCTCACATGTGTGTTTTTGGTTGTCTGGCATATGCATTAGTGCCTGAACAACATCACAGGAAATTGGATGATAAAGCAGTAAAATTTATTTTTGCTGGGTATAGTTTTGAAAGCAAAGGCTATCGTCTATATCATCCACTTTCTGGTTAGCCGTGATGTTGTTTTTGTGGAAGATGCTATTCAACCATTACTTTCATGTACTAAGGAGACATATGTTAGCTCCAAAGACATCTATGATACTTTGTTGCCTCTTTTTACAGGTGGATAGTCTAGTGCTGGTCCTAATGAGGAAATTTATCAGCATTTACAAGTTTCATGTGATGATGCAGATCATTCTATTTATGATATAGATTTACATGATGCACTTGTTCATGAGAGAGCTGATATTGAGGAGGCAAAAACTATGCCAAAATGGCTAGTGTAGAATTTGCATGACAACAAATTAGATGGAACTCTATCATACCGCACTCGTTTAGGCTCTCATAGTGCCTTTTTACATCAAATTGCTATGCTACGGCTGCCTCTAGTCTCTGTGATGAGATTGAGGCTGTTTTGTTTGATGAAGCACAAAATTCCAAACATTGGATGGCTGCAATGCAATCTGAATATGATGCTATCATGAAAAATGGTACCTAGTCTTTATGTGACTTGCCTCTTGGAAAGAAGGCCATTCGCACTAAGTGGGTATACAAGTTGAAGCATAAACCTAATGGAATAGTTGATAGATTTAAGGCTAGGCTTGTTGCAAAGGGATATGCACAAGAAAGAGACATTGATTTTGATGAAATCTTTGCACCTAGATGTCAAATCACTACTGTTCATAGCATTTGTGCACTTGTAGCTCATCATGGTTGGAATGTACATCAGTTGGACATTAAAACAACATTTCTGGATGGTGACTTGCATGAAGAGTATGTTTTTCAGCCCCATGGCTTTGTACAAAAAGGGCATGAAAACCAGGTGTGCAGGTTAAAGAAGGCATTATATGGTTTAAAGCAAGCACTATGTGCTTGGTATGAAAAGATACATGCCTATTTGATCGTACATAATTTTGAGAACAGTCCAACTGAAAGCACCTTATATGTGAAGCGTGCAAATGATGTGCTTCTAATCATTGTGGTGTACGTTGATGACATGTTGCTCACTAGACCTTGGGCATTCAGATTATGCAGGTTGATGGCGGAATAGCTTTGTGTCAAACGAAATATATTGACACATTATTGCAGCATTCTGGCCTTAAAGACTGTAAACTTATTGCCACTCCGATGGAGACAGGTTTATGATTGATTCTTCATGATGCTGGAGATGCATTTTATGTTGTTCTCTATTAGTATATTGTTGCATGCTTGATTTACTTACACATTTTATGATGTTTTCTATCAGTAGGTTGTTGGATGCTTGATTTACTTATGAATTTATGTTGTTCTCCATCAGCAGGTTGTTGGATGCTTGATTTACTTATGCATTACTCGACCAGATATTTAGTTTCTTGTCTCATAGATGAGCAAGTTTATGCATGCCCATGAGTCAGCATTGGCAAGCGGTTAAGTGCATCTTTTGCTACTTGAGTGGTACCCGATTACTTGGATTGTTTTATCCCATGGGGGATCATTATCGCCAGATTTGCATGCTTTTTCTAACAGTGATTGGGCTGGTTGCTATGACACTCGTGTGTCCACTAGTGGCTTTTGCTTCATGCTTGGTAGCTCATGTATATCTTGTTTGAGCAAGAAGCAACCTACTGTGGCCACTTCCAGTTGTGAGGTTGAGTATAGGGAAGCTTTCACAATGATTGTTGAGTGTGTATGGCTCATACACCTTATGGCTGATTTGGGTGTTGGTCAGTCTTCTGCCACCACCATCTTCACTGACAATCAGCGTGCATTGGCAGTTGTGAGGAACCCTGTGTTCCATGCTCACACTAAGCACATTGAGGTGCATTGTCATTATGTGAGGGAGAGGTTCTCTGTTGGAGAGATCAGCTTGGCATGTGTGCCCACACAAGAGAACATTGCAGACCTTTTCAGGAAGGCTCTGCCTAAGGAGAAGTTTGAAGCTTTCTGCAAAGCTTTGGGCTTACTTCCTTTTGTGGAGTGATTCCACACAGCTTGACACTTCCTTATACATGAGTGCCAGCTTTTGTTCACTACATCACTCCCAAGGCAGATTTATTGATATATTTAGGTAATGATGTGTGTGAACACACTAGGATTGTCGGGGCACTTTTTTCCCTCTTTAGGAGGTTTTTTTCCCCCAACTTGTATATACGCCTATAGGCCGAACATGTTACTTATTTTTGTATATTCTAGTGGTAATACATTCAGTATTGTGTATTGTGCTCCAAGCTTCTCCTTCTTCCTTGTGTTGTTTGCATGCTTCCACAGATGTCTAACTCCAACATGTTCATCCACCTTTTGCTAGGATTATTTGACACAAAGCACGTGAAAATAGTCCACTAGAGAATATTGCAACATGTAGAAATGTAGGACCAATATGGAAGACACAAAGTCAAGCTCAATTCATTAAATAGAAGGTGGCAATAGGTCCTTCAACAAGGTAGTCATCAAGAACTTGTTGAGCATATGAACTGAGAGAATTATTAACCTCTGTTCAAGATTGCACACTGAAGCCACTAAATACCTGAAATTCTCTAATCATTAAAGATCACCAATGGTCAAAAGTGGGTTCTTGGTTGGAGGAAATTTGAGTATATAAATCCCTATACGTTTTCCTATAATTTACAAGATTCTACTCACTACAATTGTTATCACCTACCTAGATAGTAAAAAGACTTAATCCTTATGAAAATTACTGAAAAATTGGACCAAAATCAATTGTGTTCATTGATTACATAAACAACTATCAAATCAAGCTAATTAAGGTTATAGATTCAAAGAATTCTTACCACAAACATAATCAAAATGCATAGAACCATAGTTTTTGCAGAACACTCATGCCCACAACACCAATGATGGATACACGGCTCTCAAACCTTCTTCTATCTATGTATTTTGTATCTTTTATGATAGGTGTAGATGAAAGCATATGATTGATACTTGATAGGAACTTTGTCTCTGTCCTTCGAAGTGGAACTTGGTTCAGAAAACTATGAGATGTGTGAGTTCTCCTTTTGACTTGTGGTATAGGAGTGCTCTTCATGTAAACATTCCTTATGTTTTTTTGCAAACATTTGGCATCATCTATTGAAAATTATACAAGTACCTACATCAAAAATATTATCATAATGTTATCAACTAATAAAACATACGTATTTGGCATATAACCCCTGTCTTAGGTTTGGAGAGGATCATTAGAATAACAACCTTCCACAACTGGAGGTACCCTATTGTGAAGAACTAAGGGCTTTGGGACCACCACATGCTAGAGAGATTGTTGGAGTTTGAGGTTTGCAGAAGCACAAGAACACAAGGAAGAAGAAGAAGCTTGGAGCATAACACACGATATTGAATGTATTACCAAGTGAATGTACAAAGAAAAGTAACATGTTAGGGTTATAGGCATATATACAAGCCGGGGGGAAAAACCTCCTAAAGAGGAAAAAAAGCACCCCTATCGTCCTAGTGTGTTCACACACATCACTACTGAAGTATATCAACAAATCCACCTTGGGAGTGATGTGGTGAACAAGGAGCTGGCACTCATGTATAAGGAAGTGCCAAGGGCCTTTGTGAAAAGGTTTGCAACGTTTGGCACATATGCCAAATGGATCTCTCCAGCAGAGAATCTCTCCTTGACATAATGATAGTGCACTTCAATGTGCTTAGTGCAATCATGGAACAGGCATCTGAGCCACACACACTCTACAGTCCCTATGAAATATGCCCTATATTGAGCCTCACAACTAGAAGTTGCCGCAATAGGCTTCTTCTTGCTCAACCAAGATATGCATGAGCCACAAAGCATGAAGCAAAAACCATTGGTGGAAACACGTGTCATAACAACCAACCCGGTCAGAGTCAGAAAAAGCATGTAAATCTAGCAATAGTGATCCCCCCTTGGGATAGAACAATCCAAGTAGTCGGGTAATACTCAAATAGCGATAGATGTGCTTAACCGCCTACCAATGCTTGACACATGGGCAATGCATAAACCTTCTCATGTGTGAGACACCAAATTGAACATTTGACTGAGTAATGCATAAATAAATGAAGCATCCAACAGCCTGCTGATAGAGAACAACATAAAATGCATCTCCAACATCATGAAGACTCGATCATAAACCTGTTTCCATAGGAGTGGCAATAGATTGTAGTCTTCAAGGCCAAAATGCTACAATAATGTGTCAACATATTTTGTTTGGCCCACAACTTATTCCACCATAAACTTGCATAAATTGAATGCACAAATAATGATGCAAATGCCGCAAATTTGACATCTCAAATGAGGCATGAAAATTAGCCTTAAAATCAGCAATATACTTCTCATTAGGACCAATGAGAAGCATGTCATCGACATAGAATACAATGATCAGAAGTGCACCATTTGCATGCTTAACATATAAGGTGAATTGTTCTCAAAACCATGTGCAATCAAGTAGCATGTATCTTTTCATACCAAGCACGTCGTGCTTGCTTCAAACCATATAATGCCTTTTTCAACTTGCACACTTTATTTTCATGCCCTCTCTGTACAAAACCACGAGGCTAAAAAACATACACTTCTTCATGTAAATCACCATTCAGAAATGAAGTTTTAATGTCCAACTGATGTACATTCCAACCATGATGAGGTGCAATATCATAGATGCTTCAAATAGTAGTATTCGGCATGCAGAAGCAAAGGTCTCATCAAAATCAATGCCTCCTTGAGCATAAACTTTTGCAATAAGCCTAGCCTTATACTTGTCAGCTGTTTCATCACGCTTACACTTCATCTTGTATACCCACTTAGTGCCAATGGCCTTCTCGCCAGGAGGAAAGTCACATAAAGGTCAGGTACCATTCTTCATAATAGCATCATATTTTGATTGCATAACATCCATCCAATTTTCTGAAATTTGTGCTTCATCAAATGAAACAAGCCCATTCTCATCACAAAGACTAGAGGCAGCCACAACATAGCAATCTGATGCAAAAGAAGCACTATGAGAGCTTGAATGAGTACAATATGATAGAGGTGCATCTAATTTGCTATCTCCCAAAGTCTACACCGGCCATTTAGGCATAGATTTTGCCTCCTCTATATCAAACCTCTCATCAACAAGTGCATCATGTAAATTTGCATCAGGAATGGAATGACCTACATCATCATGTGGAACCTGTAACGGTTGAGAAGTTGCCTCATCTGGACGAGCACTAGACTGTCCACCTGTTAAAGAGCAAAATGTCATACACATTTGTTGAGCTAACTGACGTCTCCTTAGTACATGAAAGTAATGGCTGAATTGCATCTTCCACACAAACACCATCACGGCTAACCAAAACGTGTTTAGTCTATGGATGATACAATTCATTGCTTTATTATCCAATTTCCTACGCTGTTGTTTAGGCACTAATGCATATGCTAGACAATCAAAGACACACAGATGAGCAACAGATGGCTTGTGACCATGCCAAGCCTCATATAGAGTGATAGACTGCAATGCTTTAGTGGGACACCTGTTAAGTACATATGTTGCACACATAACAACCTCAAGCTAGAAACTATGTGGTAAAGCCTCACTATAGACCATACACCTCGCCATCTCCATGACCGACATGTTCTTCCTTTTAGTAAATCCATTCTGTTGAGGTGTATACGACATTGTACACTGATGTTTTATCCCATGTTCAACCAGAAATGCATTAAAACCAGAAGACATATATTCCCCCCTCGATTAGAATAGAGGGTTCCCATTTTACATGCTAATAGATTTTTAGCCAAAACTAGAAATTTTTTGAAGCACATAAACACTTTGGACTTTGCTTTCAATGGATATAGCCATGCATGCCTAGAAAAATCATCAATGAAGTCATGAAGTAAAGGTAGTTCCCAAAAGAGGGTGTCTGCATAGGACCACAAACATCATTATGAACAAGTTGCAATTTCTAAGTAGCTCAAATTGAACCATGTTTTGGGAAGGAGGAACACTGCATTTTTCACAAAATACAACCTTCACAAACATGTTTACAAGGTGCCTCAAGTTTGGGTAGAGAGGATACCATTTCATATTTTTGTAGGCATAACAAACTAGCATAACTCATATGACCAAATTATGCACGCAAAAGTTTTGCATCTGACATAGCTTGAGAATCTTCAACTGCACATGCTGAATGATTCATGATTTTTTCATAATGTATGAGCTTATACAACCCACGACACAAAATCCAAGAAGCAATAATAACATTGCCATTTGACAGATCATGAATTGTACATCTGTCATCAATAAATTTCAAAACCAAGTTGATCTTGGATAATGTTGAAAGAGAACATATTTTTCTTGATCCCTAGCACAAATAGCATCTGATAATGTGAAAGAGCTACCATCAGCAATAGTCGGAATGATGTTACCAACTCTCATTATAGGATAAGAGAAGTTGTTAGCACATGTGACAATATTCCTTATAGGGGCAGGCTCAAGTGAACTGAAGAAACTACAATGCGAGGTAATATGTTTGGTTGCCCCACTTTAAAAGTACCAAACATCTCAATCTACTACATACATACACTGTTCATGAGAAGATGGTTCATAACTACAAGCAATAGTAAATGCCCATTCTTCATTATGCACAAGATTAGCAAACTCTGATTTGGGTGTAGAGGTCTCTACAACAACCATTGCAACCTCTTTTTTATTTGGCTCTTTTGTATCCAGTTTTGGGAATTCTTTATGACATGATCATTTCCTTTCCGGTATTTGCAAAACAATTTCTACTTTTCTGATTTCGTTTCATCTTTGTCTTCCTTTTTTGATTGTGTAGAATTAGCAAATTTTTGTTTACTAGTAGATGAGCTCCATTTATCTTTGCCCTTCTAACTAACTAATTGCTTGATCTGCTACATACATGATGGACTTGTTCTGCTTGGACTGACCTTCCTACAACAAAACAAAGAATAACTCCTCAAATGTTAAGGCATTTGGATTGCCTTTCATCATCAACCGAAGAGTAGAACCAAAACTCTGATATGAATCTGGAAGATCATTCAAAACAGTTTGCACAAGTGAATTGTTTGGCAAGACTTCAACAACAGAAATCATTCATCTTTGTCAAAAAATTGTCCATAGAATCTCCTTCATTCATATGCTTACTCTCCAACTATTTTTGGAGATAAGCATCACGAGCCTCATTTCTTGCCTGGTACAAAGTGGTAAGTGTAACCCAAGCATCCTTTTCTATTTTGCAAGAGTGAATATGCAGGATAATGGCACGTTTGATAGACAAGGCTATCAATGCATGTGCTTAAGCATCTATGCCATCCAAACAAAGTTTCTCTGCAGCAAGTGTAGTAGGAACTGCAGCACAAATAAGAACCTGAAGATCATCATCTTCAATGCCATTTGCATCACCTTCAATAACTATATTTGCAATTGCAAAAGGTTGTTTTTCAACATCTTGCACAATATTCCACGATCCTTTTGTGACCAATAGATGGCACATCATATATGCCCATAATGGGTAATTGGTACCATCCAAATTATCATGAGCAACCAACATACAGAATACATCAAGGCTTTCAGCCATGGCCTCTAATTAAAATACCTTGACGTAGAAAAATGATTGCATCTCAAAAAGTTGAACATAAGTACCCTATCAAGTTATGCTAAACTTGTAGTAGACTTCGAGGCGCTTGTACCTGTGAACCAAAACTTGTATATATGTTTGGCACAATAAGACAAAATTCCCTGCATAAGCACTATGATAATGCATTTGGAGGTTGAAACAAGATCAGATCGCAATTTCGACACACACAATGAAATTGTTTTGAACATAACTGCCTTGAATATGCTCACCAATTTTTGTGCGATTATGAGACTGTGCCCAAAGGTGTGTCGAGGATGCCCTAGATGAAGCGGCAACCTGCTCTGATACCAATTGTTAGCGTTTGAGATCCATGTAAGCGCACGAACAACACAATGAAAGAAAAAAGAAGCTTGGAACACATCACACAATATTGAATGTATTACCAAGTGAATGTACAAAGATAAGTAACTCATTGGGGTTATAGGCATATATACAAGCCAGGGAAAAAAACCTTCTAAAGATGGAAAAAAGTGCCCCAACGGTCCTAGTGTGTTCACACACATCGCTTTTGAAATAAATCAACATAGCTGACTCTCCTCACAATCTTATACCTCTATATATGGATGTCTCCAATGAACTTCCCTCCCAACTACTTGTGCACCGAGTGTCCTAGTTGACTAGAGTTAGATCAATTGGATGCTTCGAGAAGGATCTAGAGCTCTTGGGGCAAAACACTCTCCCATGAATCTAATAGGTCTTGAACCCAAGATCTTGTCCTTCGCATCCATATGACTTAACCGCTAGGCCAAGCTACTTGCTTGTTTTAGAGAGCACTACACTATTCTTAAGTCTACACTTGAGAGCCCTACACAAGAATGACAAAACGATGTCCAATTTTAGATCTTTCTAAACCAGTCATGTGCTCATGTCATAAGCTTACTTGCTAACATCTATTATCAAAAGATAACCAATAAACAAAGATTTTTAGAAGAGTCGATCAGGTCAAAATATATTGGTAAAAAATGGTCAAATTTGGAAGGAAAATACTATTTAGATTTGGATAGTACTCTTCAAGAGCAATCTATTGATATATGACACATAATATTTAGAATAATTTTTGGGGGTCTAGAAGTCAAACCCTAATTTGAAGGTTTTTTATTAAAAGAAAAAAATTGAAAACCAAATATAACATGTGGCAAGATATGATAAACTTGATCAATGGATAAGATAAAGCCACATGTCACTCCAAAGGCCATTTAGCAACTATGACCTTTTGCATGAAGTTCATGCATAGCATTGAATTTATGCATATAATCAATGACTAAAAAAGCCAATCCTTGGCATCAAACTTAGCATAAAGTTGATGCATGGGATCAATTTTTTTCATAAATTCAATGTGTGGCATTGATTTCATGCATAAAGTTGATGCTTAACATCAACTTTAGGCATAAAATTGATGGAGGACATCGACTTTAAGCATAAATTCAATGCCAAGTGTCAACTTCTTGCATAAAGTTGATGTTTGGCATCAAATTTAATCCTAATGGATTCCAAGCATTCAATGGAGGTGTCTTGTAGAACAATTGTCTTGGTTGTCTATATTATTCCTTGTTCATTGGCTCTCAACATGGGTAAATCATGGGTAACTCATCATTGGTTTGAGCATGAGTAACTTTTAACAAGAAAGATGTTGAGGTAACTGAGGGTTATCCTCCAAGATTCCTTGCCCATATGTAGAGGGTAAATATGAGACGTCCAAGATTATGAAAAGGAGATAGAGTTGCGTGAGAAGATTTTTGTGATCAAAACTTTTTTCAACCCTTTCGACCCATAGAGGTTTTTGTATTATGGATTTGTTTGAAGATTTTTCAGATATCTTTCTAGGAAGCATTGTTCATTACTTATAACAAAGTTTCCTTATGGATTTAGAATGAGGGGGTTAGACATACAAACATCCTCAAATGTTTCCTTACTCTCTCACCCTTATAGAGAATTATGATTGTTCAGGGTAGAGATCAGACATTCTCTGTCTCCCAAGCACTAAATTCAAGTTTCATGCAAGTGAGGACCTCACGTGGTACATAGATGCCCATGTGACATTTTTGTATCTCTTGAGATAGGTGTTGTATATCTCTCTTATTGATCTTGTTGAATGGAGGCTTGAAATGTCAACCATACACCTAATCACCATTTGCATGATGGAATGTATCATTGTATGATATTATGACGAGTTTAGCTAGATAAGGGTTAGGGAACACTATAATGAAAATGGGATTCGTAAAACAAATCTATTCTCTAAGGTATCACATAAGCTTGTGCCTTGAAATTGCATATCTAATGAGAAAGATGAAGCTCAAGCCAACCTCACGAGAATGCAAATAAATGGGCTTATTGATTTCATAGATGAAGACCAAGAGGTAGGTGGACAACATATAGATGGCGTACAAAGATTTCATCTTGCCTCAAGGGAATTGGTGCCACCACTTGCAAATGAGCCTATTGATATGGCCAAACTAGAAGAGCTTGTTGTGGAAGAGAAGATGTATGAGGCACCCTAAATAACTAAAGAAGATAATATAGAAGAGAAGGAGTTTAACCAATTGCTATTATGAGGTATGCCTTTCAAGTGGGATGTATTGTATATGACCATTGTAAATATCATATTTGATAATGAGAATCTCCTTTCCTTCTTTCTAATTGCAGTTGCCTACAAATTTATTTGGTATTTATTGTGGTTGTGTCTTTACGTTTGAGTACATATTTACATATAATCTTTGTGAGCTTATGAATTTGATATTCTGTTTGGCCTAATATATGTTTGTGACCAATTGACATAGATGTGATAGGATTTTCAAATTGGACTAGGCTTCTTTTTCATAGAATGTTTCTATATTTTAGAGAGTGGTGTAACTTGAAACTTTTTATACATTCTTATTGTGAATTAATATAATTTATAAACATGCTTAATGAAGTAAAAAAGAAAACTAGTTGATGTTAAATTTTACTTTTGTTCATTGTCTATGACTACATCTCTAGGATGTAGGTGTTTATTTAGCTATTTAGAAGACATTACAGATATATTTGGATCCGATTTTTTTAAATATAACATTTTTTGAGCATAATAAATTGCAAGTGGCCTTGGTATGAAGTGTTATATTATAAAACAGATAAATTATGGGCTCTATTTGGAAGTGATGTTTAACATTTTATGAGAGAACTGGAAATATGCATAGTTTTCCTGATTTTTAGCATATTTTATGGATTCAAAAGAGAGAAAATGACATGTTTTTCATTTGTTATGTGTCAACATTCATGGATTTAGAGCATGCTAACCTTCAATAAAATTTACTTTCTTGGGCTCAACATGAAGTCTTTGCTATCCTTTAAACATTCAATTTCTTTGGAAAAGAGATAATTGCAGCACCCATTGATGAACTTGAATGAGCAAACACCACCCCCTCTTTGTGAGTTAACTTAAACAACTCTTGCCTACTTGAATTGCTTCTTCTTTAACTTTACTCTTAGATGACATCAAATCAGCTTCCTTTTAGATGAGGATATGCAAAAGTTTTATGGTTCCACCACTGGTGATAATTATCCTCCCTTTAAACTTTGTTTCCAAATCTATTATTAAAACCATGTTTTGGGGAAGTAAATACTTTAGTGTCTTGCTGTGTGCATATTGCATACCCGATCATGTTGAATTACACCATTTTTTAAAACCGAATCAAACACCATGTGGATGGCATAAAACGTTGTTGCTACCTTAAGTGGGATTTCAAGATTTGCTTTGGTCCTCCCTTTTACCTTCTGATTACTCATTATCAACCATATCAACACCCTTAAACACTATTATATAAAAAGTGACAAAACACCTCCCGGAAAAGTAATACTCAGATGCTTGTGGTTGAAACAATCAACAATTTTTTCAATCGCAAAAAAAAGTGCAATATACCTGACATTGAAGTACAATGTATCTAGCATGTTTAGGAATCGATTTCCAAAATTCGGTTGTAGAAGCATAGCATGCAGATGTTGTACTTCTGATCATTGTTTTATATGTTGATGATATGCTGCTCAGTAGTCCTAACGAGAAGCATATTGTTGAATTTAAGAATGATTTTCATGCCTTTTTTGGGATGTCAAATTTAGGGCATTTGCATCATTATTTGGGCATGCAATTTATGCAAGTTTATGGAGGAATAACTTCGTGTCAAACTAAATATATTGACACATTATTGCAGTGTTTTGGCCTTGACGATTGCAAACCTATTGCCACCCATGGAAACAAGTTTAGTGTTGAGTCTTTATGATGCTGGAGATGCATTTGATGTTGTTTTCTATCAACAAGCTATTGGATGCTTGATTTACTTGTGCATAACATGGTCTGATACTTAGTTTGTTGTCTCTCAGATGAGAAGGTTTATGCATTGCTTAGGTGTCAACCATTGGCAGACCGTTAAGCGCATCTTTCACTACTTGAGTGGTACCTCTTGGATTGTTTTATCCGAAGGGGGATCATTACTGCTAGATTTACATGTTATTTTTTTTACTGAGATAGGACTGATTGCTATGACACGTGTGCCCACCAATGGTTTTTGCTTCATGCTTGGTAGTTCATGCATATCTTGATTGAGCAAGAAGAAACCTACTCTGGCCACTTCTAGTTATGAGCCTAAGTATAGGGTAAATTTCATAGTGATTGTTGAGTGCATGTGGCTCAGACACCTTTTGGTTGTTTTGGGTGTTGGTTAGTCTTCTACCACCACTATCTTCATTGATAGTCATAGCACATTGTAGTTCAGAGGAACCCTGTGTTCCATGCTCGCGCAAAGCACATTGAGCTGCATTATCATTATGTCAGGGAGAGGTTCTTTGCTTGAGAGATCAGTTTGGCTTATGTGCCCACACAAGATAATGTTGTAGACCTTTTCACAAAGGCTTTACCTAGGGAGAAATTTGAAGCTTTTTGCAAAGCTTTGGGCTTTCTTTCTTTTGAGGATTGATCTCTTTCCACATAGCTTGGAACTTTCTTAAGAATACACGAGTGCTAACTCGTTGTTCATGACGTCACTCCTAAGGAGGATTTGTTGATATATTTCGGTAGTGATGTATGTGAAAACATTTAGGACCGTCGGTGCACTTTTTTCCCTCGGCTTTTATAGACACATATAACCCTAATGGATCACTTATCTTTTGTACATTCACTTGGTATTACATTTTGTATTGTGTTGTGCTCCAAGCTTCTTCTTCTTCCATGTGCTGTTCATGTGCTTCCATAGCCCTCAAACTCTAACAATGAACAATGATGTGGTGTCTAGTTCTTCTTCCATCTTAGTGCTAGTAATGAGAGTATTTGTTTGGTAATATACGCAATTATGATACACGATTTTGATTGATATTTAAGGTGTCAGTGTGGTTGATGAAATGAGTAATGTTAAGTGCAGACACCTATTAGAGCGTTAGCTGGTGAAGAGAAGATTATGTCAAATTGTGAAAGCAAAAAACGTGCAGAAAAGAACAACACTACATTTTTCTTCTCTCTTCTCCAAACATCATAAAGACAAGTCCAAACATCATAAAGACAAGGAAGTACCTTACAAATAACTAGAAACTCTTAAAAGGATATTTCTTAGCGATAAACCCTCATGGATGAGGCCTTTGGATGTTTGAATGCTTTGGAATGCTATTAAAGAAGAAGAGCTCACAAGTTGGGATTTGATCTTCCATGGCAGAGGGTACGCTAAAAAGCGAGAGAAGAACTAGACCACATTTTTTGACTTTTTCAAGGGGCTTGAGTGATGTGGGGATATTGGCAACAAGGCCCCCCAACACTCTTTGTCTTCTCTTGTTAAGAGATTGCCAAGATATGGACATACCTCCTAAATATCTCAAACTTCTAGAACGATACTTTTGAGGGAAAAGCCGTATTAGGTGCCGCCGTTCCATGATTGGCAATATACTATCATTTTTCTATCGTAAACCTCAAAACAATTCTCTAGCATATCCTTCCATGAATGGCCTTTGGTCAAGGCTGACCCTAAACATGGCTTACACAACCCCACAAGATGACAAAATATTACATGGAATGCTTAATCTCTTTTATTCAAACATAAAAGTATTTGAAAAGTAAGTATTCTCAAATCTCAAGCTATTCCTTGTAAAATAGAGTGGATCTCACTTAAATCCCATGAATCATGGGAGCGCATTCTTGGGTGGACCCTAAACTATATTTACCATGAGCACCTTTAACCTCATGCCTTTCTTTTTTGTCCGCTATTGATTCTCAAAATATGCAATAGCATCTAGCGGGCGTGGTCTAATGCTTCACGCCTTGAATTTCGCAGGAGGAAGTCTCGGGTTCGATTCTTGTGGCTGGACGTACCTACTGGAATTCCCAAGCTGATGGGCGCCTCTACCTCGTGAAGTTGGGTGTGTGCATTATTTCCTATTCATTGTAACTTCAAAAAAAAAAAAAAGAAAAAGAAAAATAAAACGGCAATAGCCAACATGCATTAAGGCCATCTTGCTAACGGCCAGGCTTCATTCAAAACTTGAGACACTCGGGAAAACGATGACGTGGATACCCGATGACGCGTCCTGATTTGATTGGTTTCTACTGTGTGCATACTCGATCATTCTCCGCACATAACAGCAGAAATTAGAACCTGTTCTAGTTTACCACATTTTTGAGGGGTGGGTCTAAACTTTTGACGTAAGTCTGAACTTCGATTGTGGTCAAGTCATCTAATCCTCATTTCCTCTCTGCAATCAGACGAGAATGATTTTCTTGCTGCACCGTTAACTGTTTAACGGGCAGGCATGGCGCCTCACGGCATCACCGGGGCTAGGCAGTAGAGTAGAATCCCGGACCTAATCATTCGGTTCGCCGGTATTGAATGGTGGATCGGCATATATATTTTCAATGTTTGCGCAGGAGTGACTGGCTGAGCCGGTGATCGTCTGCCTCATTAACCAGGGTTCCTTTGTTGCCTTCGAACATCGCCGCACTCACACTCCTAATACACTCACACAACCACACCACGCACCTCCGAACCCCAACCCTTTGACGTCTTTATCTCCTCCTCTTTGTTTGTTCCCATCACATAGAAACGTATCCCGCATTCATCTAGTGCGCGTTTCCGATCGCACAAGACGCATGCGGACGATATCGATTGAAAGGCTTTGAATCCTGTAGGTGTATATATAGTTTTTCCCTGACGTCGTCCAGGGCGCTTCTTCAAGCTCTCAGCATACTCTGTCACTTGAAACTTATCCAGTTGATCCGAAGTTTTCCTCCCAGTGAAACCAGTGTTCCCGGAAGGATGATCGCGCATCCCGAAATTTTCTAGAGGCCTGGACAAACCTTTTGTTGTTTGGTCAAAGTTCTGGGTATGGTTTCCCGATTCATTGTATAAGCATATACATTTTTTTAATTTGTTTGCAATGCGATCGGCACGCACTTGCGTCCTGTAACATTTGAAATACATAGATTCTCGTAAACCGTGAATATAGCGTGTTTTTTTCTTACCTGTGCTCCGGTGAAGCAAGCTTCGATCAAAAGTAGAGAAATTCTTTTTACGAACACATCCTCTTTTGTCTTCTTTTTGATGAACTCATCATCTTTCATGAACTTACTGGACGTCTTTTACGAGAAAGGAATGCAATCAAGTCAAGAAATAAATTGGAAAATCATACTCTTAGTCACTTTTTAATTGGATGCAACCCATCGTTGATGCCTGAGAGCCTCTGCCATGTCACTGCTGCTCGGCATTAGAGGTTCGGATAAGAAAAACGAGGGACAAACTTTCAGGGAAAACATCGAAAAACAGCCTGGATACTTTTTCAGCAGCAAATCATCAGATTGGGTTAGCCCGTCTATGCAACCTTTTTGGGGTGGATTGCCATTGACAGATGATACACCGACTTCATCTTTTTCAGAAGCATCAACTTTCATGCAGTCACCATATTTTGCTTTTAGAAGTGGCTTAGGCATGGCAGAAGAGGGCCAACAAGAGTATTTTCGTGCCATGGAAAATGACGTATCCACAAAGGATGACAAGAAGGAAAATTCGAATTTGTTCAGAAGAGAGGGAGATGAACATAACCAAATGAACCCTGGACATGAAGAAAATACAGGGAGAACTGCTGAACCCTCGATTTCAATGTTTAGTTTTAATTACACTTCTGAACCAGTGGTATTTGGAAGTGATCAGGGAAACACCTTCAGATTCACTGCAAAAGATTCCTCTCAAGAGTTTTTAAATGGTGGAAAACAAATACTGGATGGAGGAAAGAGACAAATGGAGATGAAACTGAATGGAAAACACATAAATGAGAAGAGCTGGAAATATAGCGCATCAGGTGAGATTTCAACTTCTGGAATAGTTGAAAAATTGGGAAAAAACTTGGAGGCAAAGCTTGCATTGCATAGTTCCCCTCTTCCTGCATCATCAACGGTGCAGCAAAAATCTACTCTAGGAGGTAATTTCTTGGAAAGTGAGGATGAATCTATATCATGTTCTGGTGCAAGTCATGCATCTCCAAACATGAATGATTCAAAGCAAATGGCTTCTGAGAAGAAAACGCCAGAGGTATTTGTTTTTGGTGCATCAAGTCCTGGAGACACTAGCTCCAAGACGAGCACATTTCAGTGGAAAGTGCTTCAAGGGTCTTTTCCATTATCTTCCTCTCGATCACGAGCTAGCAGACTCAAACGACACAGCAATCTTTCCAAAGGGAAAGGATTAACTCCAGTTGACAATATTCATGTTCAGAAGTTCACACCTTCATGGAGTACAGATGTCTCTCCTTGTGTGAATCCTGGTCTTGATTCAGTACCAGAGTCATCTCAGATTGATGAAGCTGGATGCCCAGAAACTGGTCTTTGGCCAGATGATGATGATGATGATGATGTAGATGGGAGTGTTGATCTTGAAACAGGTGAGTTTGTTCAGACGGAATGCATATCTGAAGAGAACCCTGAAGTACATCTTCAGAATGATGAATCACTGGGGGATCAGAAGGGTCCTTTCTA
Source organism: Ceratopteris richardii (assembly GCA_020310875.1). Lineage (NCBI taxonomy): Eukaryota > Viridiplantae > Streptophyta > Polypodiopsida > Polypodiales > Pteridaceae > Ceratopteris > Ceratopteris richardii. The sequence goes on from CM035436.1 coordinate 68,415,425, forward strand.
CACAGTTAATGTTTCTCACAATCCTTCTGAATGGCAAGATCCTGTATCTTTTTTCCAAGAACAATTGGGGAGTCACTCCTCTCCTCCACCTAAAACATTTGTGTCAACTTGCCAGAATCTTGGTAGCCGATTTAGCTCTTGGTGGCCATTCCAGACTAAAGTCGATGGAAGTAACAGAGAAGCATGGTGTTCAATGCCTACAAAGGAAGAATATATAGCAGCACATATAATCGATGATCAGGATACAGATTCTGGACGGCCCGACCTCAATAATGTGACCTGTACAGCTGCTAGTGTGGAGGTGCCTGATACGATTCATGGTCAGAGGACCTCTAAGTTCAGCTTTTCTGCTGAATCTCTTGACAAAGATTCTACAGAAAATGATGACATTGTTGATCTAAAGCAGAAGCTCAGTGACAATGATTCCAAAGAAACTTTTGTTTTTTGTGCATGTGAACAGCACCGAGTATGTACAGAAGGAGAGCTAGCTTCAAGGAAGTGCATGGCCAACAAAAACAGTCAACTTGATGAAAAGGGCTTTGTTCCAAGTTCTACTTTACTTGGAACCTTTGCAGCGGTCTCAACATCTGCATCTTTCCCTTTTAGGACTGCTTTTCATGAAGGGTCAGCTAACATGGAAAAGACACCCTTCTCGCAATCTACCGTATTCTCTACTAGTCAGTGTATGAAAAACATTGTCCAAAGTGTCGATGTCTCTAAGGATGCATGCTCATCCTTGTTCACTGATCCCAAAAATGCATATCCAACAGGAGAATTTTCAGGTCCTCGCTCTCCAGACTCATCAGCCTCAGAAGGGTCACCTTCAAGAAGTGAGCCTTGGCCAGAGAATGAGAAACCATTTGAGCAACCTCCATCATTTGAATTTCAGGGTAGCAATAAAAGTGGGACGCGACTTTCCAGAGGGAAGAAGAAACCTCAAAAATCATCAACTGCAAGGAGGCTGGGTAGGAGTAAAAACAGGGCTCCAAAAGCTGGACAAGCTACATCTTTAAATAATACAGCCACTCCTATGGATTTCTCACCTATTTTGACTGAAACTGCTTTGGGCTCAGGGACTACAAATTTGGAGCAGTCATATTTCGAATTTAATGCAGTCAAGCAGGAGGAAGAGTTCCTGGGGCAGTCTTCAACAAAGCAGAATGATCAAGAATTTAACTTTTATGCAAATGTGCCATACTTTGAAAGTGATCAAGGTTTCATGGATTTTCAGACGGGGAAGCAGCTGAGTGAAGGTTCAAATGATTGGTCTGATCATGATTTTTCAAGTAAAAGAAATGAAAGTTGGAAGAGGCGAGAAGTGGGTGAAGGGTCTTCGGAAAAGAGAGGCTTCTCCAAGTATTTAGAGAGAGGAGATACTTTTTTGTCACATGATCATGTTTTGAAGCGGGAAGATAGCAGGTATGAATCAACATTCAATTCTGGGCCAAGTTGTTCATACATGGACTCACCTGTCACATGTGGTATTTATCCATGGAGATCCCAAAGGGTATCAACAGAGACTTTTGAGATTCTCACACCTGAGCCATCAACAGTCCCTGTAACTGAGAGTGCTGGACTCCCAAACCAAGATAGCCAGTCTTTGAGGCAAGTAGAATCTGATTTGCTTGTCTCTACAGCTCCAGTTGCTAATAGTTCCCTATTTGTTACCTCAAGGATATCTGCCTCGCCAAGTGATCAGAAACATTCTTACACAAAGTGTTCCGAAAAATCCAGTAGCTCAAATTTACAGTACTGTCATCATGCATTCTCAGGAACATCTGAAGCTGCAGTTGCAGTTAAAAGTGCTACTGCAGAGGAAGTATGTGAGGGATGGCGCTTGAGGTTAGTAGGACTCTCATTTGACTGCCCAGCTTTTCTATTCATCCTCATAAGTTGTTACTTAAGCTGGTTGTCTTAGCATGTATGGTCATTTCTAAGTCAATGTACATATTATGCATGAATAGGGGAAATCAAGCCTATGCCAATGGAGATTTCCCTAGAGCTGAGGAATATTATTCTCGAGGTGCGAGTAGTGTTTCACCGGATGAAACTTCTCAAAGCTGCATAAGAGCATCAATGTTATGCTATAGCAACCGTGCAGCAACACGAATGGCAGTTGGAAGGATGAGGGAAGCCCTAGCTGACTGTAAGCGTGCTATGGTTGTAGATCCTGGGTTTCTCCGTGTGAGGCTTCGTGCTGCCAGGTATTATTAGAGATTTCCGTTTTCTAGTGAAGTACACAGAAACTTACTATTTTTATTCCACAAGTGACTTTTTGTTTGCAGCTGCCATTTAGCTCTTGGTGAGAGTAAAGCAGCTGCTGATATGTTCGAGGACTGCATGAAGTATGCAAAGGAAAGTGTCAAACCTGATTCTAAGATCTTAACAGAAGCCTTAGAGGGAGTCAAAAAGTGCCAGGTTTTCACTCGTTTACTTGTTTATAGAAAGGAAACAAAGCATTCACTTATTAAATAAATGTGGATATGATTCATGAATACAAGTCTTGGCGTCTCGTTATAGTCATATTTGACTCATTGTTCTCCACTTTTTTAAGGTTTAATTATGATGAATCATGAAAGTCAAAACAAACTAGGAGATAAATCTCTGCAATGGCCCAAAAATATGGCATTAAAAATTATAGTGTTAACAGAGTTTGCAACCACTTATAGTACTCCTATATCGAACGGTTCAAGAAAGCCTATGAAGCTCCTTCTCAATGATGATCTCGAGATTGGTGTTCAAACAAGTTTTCTTTTTGACAACAACAGAAAAGAAGATTAAATTAAAAGAAACAAATACATATTATGCAGGGAGGCAGGATCCCACATGGCTCATAAAGGATCTCACCCCAAAAAGCAGCACTAGCTCAGGGATACAATGAGAGTCACAATTGGAGCATTACAGATGAGGGCATTTTGGGGAATCTTACAAGTTTGCATCAATGCAGAACACCAATTTAATAAATCTATCCACAGAGTAGAAGGATAGAATGATTCTCTACTTGTGATATATGATAGATGCTCAGCTCAGGGTGAACAGAAGGATTACAATCCAAAACTTCCGTGATGTACAGCCATTGAAAGGGCTCCAGTTCAGATTCCAATTGATTTTCAATTTATTGAGAATAAGGAGCAAAGTCCTTTACACAGACTCAAAAAAATCCTTTTCAGCTTGTAATAGTCTATAAATTTATGTGTACATGTACGTATATATACATGCTAAATGTATATTGTACACAGATCATAGATACACGCAAACATACATAAATACATACATATGCAAGAATGTACAGACTTATCTACATGATCACTTACATATGTATCACACATTGTGATAAGTATGTGCATATGCATGTGTATGTCTCTACATACATGCATAAACATGCATATGTATGTACACCCACATACACACATTCATACGTACACATACATTCATACATATATACGTAAATATGTATATACATAAGTACATGCATACATTCACACTGACATACATACATACAACAGGTGCATTTGTGTGTATGTGTGTGTCTATATATATGTGTATGTGTACATGGGGTTTGCCTGGAGTCATTCTGATATATGTGATTATTGTATTAACGGACATGCATTTTTCACTCGTTAATTCTTCGTCCGGGTTGTTTAGTTGATAGGTGTGCATTTATTTTAATTCTTCCTATCTTTTGTTTGCATTTTGTGCTAGGCTTCATTATGGGTGAGTTTATTGAGTCGATACCATGCATATTGGAGCTGATATGCTGTATAGTCTTGTGGTTGACTACCATGAGCTTATAGTTGTACTTCCATTCAAGGGTGAATTCGAATTTTGGGGTTTGCTTGGATTCATTCTGGTATATATGATTGTCATATTAGCGGACATGCAGTTTTCACTCATGTATTCTTGTCCGAGTTGCGGCCAATTGATAGGCGTGTAATATGTATACCCTATCAACTTTGCATTTTTTTGTAATTCTTCCTATCTTTTGTTTGCATTTTGTGCTAGGCTTCATTATGGCCGAGTTTATTGAGTTTAGACTATGCATAATGGAGTTGATATGCTATATAGTCTTGTGGTTGCTAGCACATTGAGTGTATTCCGTCAATGTCTCATCTTATACAACAAATTCACTTCTTCCATAAGTCTTAGGCACTCTTCTTACATTCTATACCTAGAACCCTTCAACATTCAACCTATATTCTAGGTTTTGTATATTAACACCGCACTTTGTATAGACATTGTTTCATATAGCAATTTTATTTTTGAGTAGCATATTGCTTCTCTTTATCTCCCTCTTACCTCTTGTCTATTTCATAGTCATTTATCTCTATTCTTTGGTTCAAGGCGCATATGTGCTTAAGGATTCTAAGTGTTGGAAATACCCTATGGTTATATATTGGGCCTACCTCACTTCCAATAGAGCCGGCTTGATCCTTGCCCTTTCGACTAGCGACATGCATAGCGGACCTATTTTTTCTTGAGTGATCCTCCTACAATAGAATAAAAACCACCTTGGATTGTTTTTTATTATGAGTCGAAGAGTAGAGCAAGCTTTGATAAGAATCAAGAAGCTCATTAAGAAATTGGAACTATATCACAAAATTTGATTTACAGCAATCAATCATCCCTTTAAATTGTTGATCTTTGTAAGAAAACTATCCATCGACTCACCCTCCAAGTGGTTTTGAAGATAAGCAACTCTTGCTTGATATCGATTTGCAAGAGTATCCGAAACATCCGTAGCTATTTTGCATGAATGAATAAGAGGGATAATGGCACTCTTTACAGACAAAGCAATCAAGGGACTTGCCCATCTTTTCCATCCTATTGAAGTTTTTGTGTAGTGGCTATGCTGGTGTTGTACTTGACATAGTCCAAATAAGAGTTGCAAGAGGGCTAGAAATAGGAACCACTGCCACTTGCATCGGCTACATTTTCAACGTCTGTAATTGTTATACGATGTATTTCTCTCATTCTTTTTGCAATCAATACGTGATGCATCATGTATGCCCATAATGGGTAGTTGGAACCATCCAACTTATCCTCAACATCCAATGTGCATAATATATAATTGCTCTCGAGGCCTAGATGGCTTGTGGCTCTAGCTTTGTCAACCGTGATAAACTCAAGTATTCCACACATAAGAAACTACGCATATACAAGAGAACATACACATAAAACACTCAAAGTATGGTAAAAAATTACAATGCTCCATTAATGATGAAGATGTATAAGATGTTGATAATAGCATGGACTTATATAGAAGACTTGGAAGTTGGGCAATCAGCTTTTCTCCAAAAGCTAACATAAAAGCTAGGCGCAAGTCTCATTGAAAGCATTTGTAAATTTTTAGCTTAATTTGGTGTAGATTTTATTTTTTGATTTTGCTTTAAAAAATTAAAAATTAAATAAAGTTCACAGTGGTTGAAGATGATTTGGCATCTCTTATCGCATGGCAAATCACATTATGACATTGCAGGTCAATGGGATGCAAGAATGTATGAATGCCATGTGGCATGAGTTAAAAGAGTTTTAACTTTTTAAAAACTGAGTCGATTTCTGTATTCAGGCTTTTGGCCAGCAGATTAGGGTTTTTGACAAATTTTAACCATTTTTATGACTTAATTCTAATTTTGTCCTATAAACACTTTTTGGCCATTTTTATGACCTAACCCCAATTTTGTCCTATTATTGAAACTAATGAGAGTGTTGGTGAATTTATACAATGGTTGAATCAATCAAAGCTAAACTTTATACAATTAGAATTTTATATGTCCATTTTCTAACAACCTTGATGCAGAAAATTGATTTTCTCTTGAAAAAATTGAGTGGAAATACCCCATGGAGCTATTTACACGTGTGGAAGACTTTGCAGCACTTGAAGGACATGCATAAGCCTGGACAAATATTGGTGCAAGGGGATGAATTTGCCTATATAGTTGTGCCAATTGTGTGTTAGGATGCTGAAACGAGCTTGAATCAAGTATTTTTTGCAGCGATATCCTTGAAGAGTTTTATAGTGTATACTGCCTTTGACAATGCTCACCATGTTTCATAATGCTTCAAGAAAGTGAGTGGGTGTGCTAGCAATATGCCTTAGGAAGCAACAACTTGCTCTGACATCAATTGTTGTAGTTAGGGGAGCGAGAACACACACAAAGTACTTGGGAGAAGAAGAAGCTTGGAAGCAAAATAGTTGGACCGAAAGATGTAAAATCGCAAGATTTAAATCGAGATTTAATCGTTTAAATTGTTTAAATCGTTCAGAGCCAAAATAAAAATAGAGGTTTTTATCTACTCAAGGAGATTTTTTTTTTCATAAAACTATAGATATATATACAAATTTACATGAATAAAGATATTAGATGATATATCACATGATTTTGCATCATAAATTGTATCAAATGTAAAACATTCATCATGATTCATAAGTATTAACTTTTAAGTATGCAAAGAAGTGATAGGAAACATGATCCATGAATAAATACAATTGTAACTTGTAAGTCTACAGACCATAGACATAGCATAAAGAGACAATTTTCAAGGTCCAAGCATAATATGGAATCTAGAATCTGAATACATCACGAGTCATGAACAATAACAATAAAATGTGCAGAGTCGAGCGTCGGAAGTCAAATCTCTAACTCTTCATCTGCAACATCATCAATATCATCCTTCTCCTCAAATGAGGAGGTAGATGCACTATCATTATAAAAATCCATGACTCTTCGTGTGTTCGCAAGTGAATCATCATCATCATTACTAGACGATGCTGGATTCTCCTCCCAATCCTCTGGTACACTAGAATCTGGATTTGGATGAATGGTGTGGCCTCCTCTTCTTCCACATCCTCTCCCACCTCGATGAGAAGCCATCTTCCTAGGTCTCCGGCAAGTAGATCGTGCATCAGAATCTGTTACAAAAAATTATAATTATTAATACTAACTTTACATGTCAAAAAAACAAACAACATCAAAACATAAAATTTAAAGTATAGACTTATAGACTAGTATATTGATTTTTGTATACCTAATGTGTTTGCTTTTGTTCTTCTTCATGTTTGCCTCACAAATTATTGAGACTCATGAAATAGCATGGAAAAAATATATCTCTCTTTTGCGGGGATTTGAGGGATATCTTTTACTCTAGAGATGCCAATAGAATCCACGTTGACCTACAATTTACAAATTGAAATAACAAATCCAATGAGTCGAGTTTAGGGCTTAGGCTAACGATTGTCAACTTACAAGTTTTGATATAACATACAATTACTTGAAGGGTGCAATGTGGGTTCCTTTGCTCTCTAACAACTTGAGATTACAGTGTGTGTACACTAGTTTCTCAAGTTGTTGTGGACTCAACCTCTTTTTTGTGTGAAACAATGCCCACATACTCCAATTCCTTTCTGCAGGGTTGGTAATGCAATCTTGTGATAAAACCTGTCTGCTAATTTTCTTTATGAAGGGGAATCATGATAATTTATATAAAATAAGTATAATGCTTTCGCCTTTATCGTAAATTATAATGATAATTTATAAAAAGAAATTATATTTTTGAAGTTTGAAGTTTCAAAATTGAACTTACTAGAAGAGGAATACCAATACCATATATTAGGGGAAAGTTGGTTCTCTTTCAATCTCGTAGCTGACTGTCCAAAATACCTCTCCATGGATCGAAATTGAAGATGTTGTTTTTGCAAGTATGAATATAATGCTAGATCTTCTTCGGACCATCGTCCCACATACTCTATCGAGCTATTTTCTAAAGCCATGTTTGTATCTTGAGCCTCTGATCTCCATAAATGATGGAGTATACGAGCAAATGCGTGGATTGGTTTGTGAAACTAATTCAATCTCTTAGGCATTGCTTTAGCCACATCATGACGCCTATAAAATTGAATTTAAGATATGATTTTAAGTTAAAATAATAATTATATATAATGTAATAAACATTTCCAAACAATATATAAGTTTATAATGACTTACTTTGTATATGAAAGGCCGGATACATCCACAATGCAACCTTGTATACGGTTAATATACCCGTATATAAGTCCAAGTTTGCTTCCCTCCATGTCTATGATATGAAGTACGAAATATACTGATTGAAGGGAAGCAATAAGAACCTCTGCCTTCGACTAGAAGGCATCATCTCTCATGACAAGTGATGAAAATCGTAGAAATAAAGGATCTCCATCTCTAGCTTTTGGTATTTGGTACCGCTCCTTTGCTACAAATATATGAAGAAGATCTTTCCTCACTCTCAATACTCTATCCAACACAATGAATATATAACAAAATCGTGTAATGGATGGCTTCTCAAGTTCCAAGTCAGTATGTGAACAAAATATGTTATGGACTTTTGGTCCACTAGTCAAAAACTTCACTATGAATTTTGCTTTGCTAAGAATAGTCTCAACCCATGGAAAGCTTCCTATATCTTCCATCAAGAGCGCTAAGCTATGACTCGCACAAGGGGACTCCTCTACGGTTTTTTGAGGTATGGAAGTGCATTTTCCAATGCCTCTTCCTCTCAACCAAAGGAGATGACCTTTCATGCGGGATGCTGAGCCATCGTAAATGCCCTTGCAATAATTGCATTCCCAAGAGGTGGGGCTATGAATTTTCACATGGTTACGGATGACATCGAGGGTTTTACCCATGGTGAAACTTGCAAAATAATGAAGGGCTGAAACTCTCTCTCTATATGTCCCAAAGAGAAAGAAATCAAAGAGCTTAGAGGGCTGAAAGTTGAAACTATGTGCAAAGAAGGGAAGAGAGTCTAGAGGGCAAGAGTATGTGCAAGAAAAGAAGGCAAGAGAGGGAAAAGACTTAGAAAGTGTGTAACTCAAAGTATGCATAACTCATGAGGGCTTCTCCACTCACTTCTCCACTCACTCAAAGCCCAAAAAAATGCGCAGCTCGCATGTATATTAGACCTGAAATGCGAGTAGCTTTTTTCCCCCCAAAAAAGCCCAAAAAGACGTATTAGGTGTCCTAAATGTTTTTTAAAATGAGAAAAAAACATGTTCTTTTTTGCTATGATTAGGTTCATTGACCTTGATATGGGATCGGATATCCATAGGAGTACGACCCATAGTGTCTATTATGATTTATCTAATCACTAAAGATGAAAAGATGGATTTGGAGATTGGAAAGCTCAAGGATAGTGCTAGCAAGGCTGAATTTGTATTTCCCAAAAGCCTAAAGGCTAAGATCAAGTGGCTAAGGCTCTCTCTCTCTCTCTCTCTCTCTCTCTCTTGGCTAAGGGCTGCCAAACTCATATGCACGCGGCTGTTGGAGCTCAAAACGCACACAACTGAAAATTTCGTTCAAAATGGTTGTGCTAGGGTATGATATAAAAATCTGCTCATTAAAAAAAAAAGCGTGCAAATTGATATAAAAATCGTGGGCAACAATTTAAATTGTTCAACGATTTTTACGATTTTATAAACCCCAAAAATTTGCGATCTCGTCGGAGTAGGGGAGCACAACACAATCTATTGCTAGTCGTGGAATGTATAAAGATACATAGTCCCTCAGGATTAAGGGCGTACATCCAAGCTGGGGAAAAAGCCTCCTTGATCGTGGAAGAAGTACCATGGCAGTCTTGAGTGTTTTCACACATGTCACTACCAAAACATACTAAAAGATACTAAAAGTTCTATATATCCACACACACGCACGCGCGCGCGCACACATACACACACACGCACACACCGGGCCCGCCGAAAGGGGGAAAAACACTTATTCCTCACTCAAACAGATTATAACCTTCCTCAAAGTATCCATACACACAAAACATGGATTTCCAAAACTGTAGGTTGCCTCTCTCTTAAAATAACCATTGCAAAAAGATCCTTTGGTGCATGTTAGTATTCAATAATCTTTAAATGTGAGTGTACTTGTTTCTTTTCCCTTTTCTTTTTTGATGTCAGAGCCTGCTGTATGGCATGAAACAGAGCCATTCAAGGGAAAGAGAAGACGTAGAAAGGGGAAGGGGGTCAGAGTGAGATGTGGAGGGAGGGGATGATGTTTTTCATATTCAGATTGTCTTGGGAAAGTAAATTATGTGATACGTAATATGAATCTGAGTAATTCAGTTCACAGAGCTTCTTATGAGTTCATGCTTGTGGTGCGTGTGTGCATGTATTGTGGGGGACGTGTGTCTGCATGTGTGTGAGCTTTCATACATTTCTAGTTTTATTCCCACGATCGGGCAGTTGAGATGTTAGTGGGGATCTCATAGTAGAATTATTAAGTCAATAGTATGCATAATGAATCTGATGACTACATAGTTGTAGTTGACTACCATGAGCGTATAGTTGCGCTTTCTTTTTTGGGGTGAATTCGGGGTTTCCTGTATTCATACCTGTAAATGTGAATCTGTAGCTGAGCATTTCCCTGCAAAGAGGAAAAGTATCCTTATGTTACGTTGTAAACTTGTTCCTCTTATTTAACTAAACTGTCAAATAGGATCATGATGTTGATCATTATGTCTATGCTTGATTGCTTGAAGCATTTTGGGATTGATGCCTTTGTAATGTTATTTCTAATAAAGAGGCCCAGTGAGAATAGAGTTTATACCAAAGCTGATTGTTTTTCATCTCAGCAAGTTGATGAATACTCAGAAAGAGCGAGAAAGCTTTTGGAAAAACAAACATTGACAGATGCCACATCTTCATTACGCCTAATTAATGAGGCATTGGCTATCAGTTCTGTTTCAGAATCACTCAACGAGCTCAAAGCACATGCGCTGCTATCTGTGAGTGTAGTTTCGCTGAAGTTTTATGTGCAAGTCATTGATTAAAAGCAGCTTTATTCATAGTAACAAGGTAAAACAAGTTGGTTGCAGAATCGAAGATATGAAGAATGCATACGTTTTTGTGAAGCAAGCTTGCCTGCTGCAGAGCGTAACCATTGGTCTACAGTACCTGAGAAACATAATGATTTAAAGGAAGCATGCCAAAACAATGAGAAAGTTCATCTGCAGCTGTGGAGATGGAGATTAAGTGCAAAAGCTTTATTTTACTTGGGGAGACTTGAAGATGCAGTTGATTTACTTAAAAAACACGAGGACATTTTGTCTGCTGACACAGTTGATAAGTATATCTCTTTGTTTGTATGTTTCTCTTTTCCAGTTTCGCCTGGACAAATTTTACTCTCAACTCTTCATTCTGAATGGGAAATTGGATTCACAGCTTTACAAAGTCAACATCTTTAGCACCAATGCTAGCAAACATACGTGATCTTTTGCAGCAAAAGGTGTTTTATGCTTGCTTCATCTTCATTCCTTAAATATATATATATTTTTTTAAAGGCTTGCATCCATTTTGCTGTTAAAATTTCCTCATTGATGCAGGCTGTTGGAAATGAAGCATTTCAGCTTGGCAACCATGCAGAAGCAATTGAACATTATACAGCTGCTTTAGCTTGCAATGGTGATTCACGTCCTTTTAATGCTGTGTGTTTCTGCAATAGAGCTGCAGCTTCACAAGCGCTAGGCCATGTAGCAGATGCTATAGCAGATTGTAGCCGGGCTATTGTGTTGGATGCTAAATACCCCAAGGTAGGCCATTTGTATATAAGGGGAAGGATGAAAGAAAAGGTAGGTAGGTAGGGTGGGAGGGCGAGAAAGTCATGGTGGAAGGATGGGTGAGCCATGGAGGTTGAAATGAGGGGAGGAGCAAGGGATGGAGGGGAAGAGGAGGGAGGTGATTGGGAGAGAACATTTTTTATCTAATAGAACTTGGTTTTATGTAAGAGGTTTTCAATTGAGCAGCCAATGGGTTCTATTCATAAGTTGTAGCATGTGGCGCGCTTGTTTGACCTTGCATACCTTTAGACTTCTTTTTGATAGGTTTTATGGTACTCTTTCTCAAGATATATGGATGCCCCTTCGTAAATTCTACTCTATACATCTTCATTATGGGGTCATATTCTCCTAGTGAGTTTATATGCAGTTTTCTTATATGATTTCATGTTTTTCTACTTGTTGCTTCTTTTTGAGACATTTGTAGTGCTCATGTTTGCTTACTTGCATGTACCTGTTGCTGGGATTGTTCATTTGGTTTGAACAATGACCCATGAGAAGACCTCCGGAAGATACCACCTTTTCAAATCTGCAATCCAGTCCAAGGGAGCATTTCAAAATTATGATATCAACGAGTTTTGATTTTGCATAATTTACTCTTAAATCGAAAGCATTTGCAAAAGAGTCGTAGAGGTGCATGCAAGTAATCATGGAATAATATGACTAGCACAAAAATAAGGTTGTGTTGTTAGTGAAGCCTTTGCCAACGATTACATGGTATAGGGGACTCAATAGGCAGCCCTCTTTTATACCACAAATATTTAAATGACACATGTATTCCAAATACAAGAATAAAAAATTAGAAGATCAAGATATGGAAGTCAAATCAATATTAAATCAATGTTCATAGGGCATGTGCCATAATTTAAATTTCACGAAGACATTCGAAACTCTAAGTTCTAACTTCTAAGTTCTAACATTATGATTAAGCCATAAATTCGAAGAAAATTCAGATTTTAGAGAACATATCATGACACATGACTTATATTCAAAGGCTAAACTTTAAAGCAAGGAAGTTGGAACTTGAAATACATGTGACATGTCACAATACTATCAACATATACAAGTAATGAATGTCCAATCATTGGCCTCAAATTGCAATTGAAATTATGGATCATAATGTGTCAAGTTTCCTATTTCATGAATCATCATAATGCTCTTGCGTCGTCACTAGGTGTATAATCATCCTCTTCACTAGAGGACATAATAGAACCATTTTCATAAAATCCGCATTGTTAATAAGATCACCATAAGATGGCTCTCTAGGTTCCTTGCGAATGTTATCATTCTTATCTTCCAATATTGGAGTCGATCTGCTGTCCAATCTTTGTTGTGAATATGCAATAGTGCCACTTGTATGTCTTTGACGATGTTGTGGGCCATATGTTTATATGCATCTATACTTATATACATATATACATGTACGTACATATGTACTTATTCATGTATGAAGAGGTGGGCTCTAGTTGATGTAGAACTCCCCTCATTCCTCAAGCATAAATTTCCACCAAGAGTAGGCAAAAAAACCCCTCTAGTATACATGAAAGTACCTCTTAATTGCTGGCCATGAAACCTGTTTTTCATAGTCATAAGTGGAGCTGAAAAGCACCTACAAAAAAGCAAGACTTTATTGATTTTATTTGGGTGATAAACTTTTGCATAGGAGTTTCCATTTCAAAACTTTCAATAGCTTTTTAGATAATCACACGTGGCTGCTTTTCAAGATTTAATCATGCTTTTCAACTTGTAAGGTGCCACATATGCTTTATTTACTTTGACTTGCTGACCTTAAGGTTGATTGATGACTGCTTTGACTTTTTATCATATGAGCTGAGAATTAGGGTTTTAGTTTTGATGGTCAATGTGAGGTTGCATATGGGCATGTATGATATGGATAGAAAGCTCTTAGAGAGTAGAATGTATCTGTGATCTTAAACTCACATACTAACCTAAGCTAGAGTTACAAATTAACGGTGTCCAAAAGAATGTATACAAATATGTACAAATAAGAATATATCTCCAATAATTTCTCCTTTAAATTCTATTTGCATGGGGCTTTGGAGTAGGAATAATTTGGAAAATGATGTTGTATCTCCTTTGCAATTTCTTTGCTTGATGAATTTCCTTTGAGGATCCTCCTAATAGACAAATCATCCAAAGTAATTTAGAGTAGAAGTCTTCTTCTATGTTGTTGTTTCCAAGAACTCGGTGAAAGCTGAATCTATTTGTACCAAAGATTTTGGGACCTATAAAGAATAAGAAGTCTTTGAAATTTCATAAACATATTTTCCTTTGAAATCCATCAAGTATTGATATTTGAATAATCTCAAGATGTTGTTATCTTGAATCAAGAATAAGATATATTTCACCATCTTCTCAAATAGATGCCATAATATCTTCCACACATTAAAGTTGCTGAAATTTTGCGAATTCTTCTCAATAGTTGAAATCTAACCTTTTAATTCATCTTCAAAAGCTTTATCTTCAATAGTACATGTATCTATCTCATTATGATCTTCCATAATGTTCATAAGGAGAACATCATTAATAACGTCACAAACAAGATATGTAATCCTTTTCAAGATAGGTATGGATTTTAATAAGGTTTGTGGTTTTTCTAAGACTAACTGTAAGTGCAAAAGAATGATTGTTGGTTTTTAGGCCCACGATCAATATAGAGATGAAGTGAAAATAGAGACAAGATGAAGAATAGAAATACATAAGAGAAAGGAAAGGAGTCAAGCTCCAGATATTTATATATTATATTCCATGTTGAACCTAGTGGTTAGGTGCATAAGGTTCTGTGCGTTTAAGGTGCGAGGACCGAACCTTACGTCCTAGGTAAGGTGCCTAAGGTGCGTTCCATACGTTTAAGGTACGTTTAAGGTACGAGAACCGAACCTTACGTCATAGTTCAGGTTCGTAAGGTGCATTTAATGTTTAATGATCTAACCTGTTACATAATAGAATCAATATTATAATCATCATGCTTTAATAAGATTGCAGAAGTGACAATGCATATTAATGGTGAGCATTGAGCAATGAGTTGTTAGAAGATTCACGATAGTGGCAAGTGCTTATCATAAAGAAATAAACATATACAATGTACAATGTACACCTAAGTTCAAACACATTACACATTACACCAATTACCAGTAACACCACACTAGAGAAAAAACCAAAACCACTTAAAGGATTATATACATGATACATCATGATGTAAAAACAAAATACAACCATACAATAAGACTCATCACTCGAGAGTCAAGCCTCAATCCATAATGAATCAGTGTCAAATGATCATGTCACATCGTACATGAAATCATAAAACTACTACTCTGACTCTGAGTCATCTAAACTGATGGACTCCTCTGATGACGAATGCTCTCTCGATGAGGAAATATCAGCCATGGCTATGATATTTCCATCATCATCAAACTCTGGAACAAGTGTATCATGTATATCCTCCTCAAGTGGGTTTTGGAGCTTCTCTACGTCGAGGGCGCAACTTACGCCTCCTTCCTCTAGCTACGGGTGTAGATGCACGGGTAGAAGGAATATCCTCTGTGGCCGGTGTATGTCCTCCTCGTGAAAGAGCTTGAGAACGTGATCGTGTGATGCGTCTATCAACATTCTCGAGCTCTAAGTGAAGCATGCGATATATTTCATCTTGTTCATCAAGAACAGATGAATCTACATCGATGGTTTCTTCTGATCTGAATGCATCCTCGAACACAAGTGGAGATACCTACAATAGAAGAAGTGTGATTAATCAATGATCATTAATATATACATATTTAATTTAAATTTTGCTTATCAAATGATCGTTGCATTATCAAATGATTACCTGTCGAGGACTTGTCATGTTTTTGAAATTATGCAATAAACGTAGATTGGCCTTACAAAAGACCACGCGCTCAAGTTGTGCAACACTCAAGCGATTTCTCAACTTGGTGTGCACTAATGCAAATGTACTCCAGCTGCGCTCACAAGCGCTAGCAGATGAATCCTACAAGATAGAATATCTTAATACTTAATACTTATACTGTATACATAATATAATAAACCTTTTTAAAGAGAATAATGTTTTAATCAATTAAAAATTTATACATACCTGAGAGAGAACTCTCAATGCGTGACGACAAATGTGTGGATGCCCATATCCATAAGTGTTCCACCACTCTATAGGTTTTGCTGTGACTTCTGAACGTAGAGAAGTGGAACGTGCATAGGAGATCCCGATGTTCCCCATATATGCTGAAAAATCTGCATCAAATGCTATATGAGCATCGGGATCCATGATGTGCTCCATATACATGTCTTTCATGTGGCGAAGACTAACTTCTGACCACAAATCAGAACTCTTGAAGTATGGATGTAACAAAGCTGCGAATCCATGAATGGGACGTGATAAGACTTCCATCGTGAATCCACAAGACTCAAAACATCACTTTTCCTGTTAGAAATTTGAATTAGTAAACTTAAAAAATAATAAAGTTTTAAACATGAAAAGAAATATGGAAATAAAACATACCTGGAGCTCGATAAAGTGGATACATGAGCAATGCCCTGTCGGCATATGTCTACACAAATGGTACACAAAGCCAAGCGTGGATCCCTCCATGTCAACCACTCGAAGAGCAATGTGTATGCACTTAAGGACAGGGATAAGATTTTGTATCTCTACCCAAAAGTCCATGTCTAATACTTCGCGTTGCACGTATTTCGCGCTCTCCAATTGAGCCATTGACATCGCATTCCACCTCCTATCTATTATCGTCAAGTGCAAAGAGTGCATAGACTCGTAAAGGTGTGTAAGCACATAGAATATGTATCCGAAACGTGTGTCAGAAATGCGAACCAACTCTTTCTCGCTATTACTACGGAAAATGCTAAGTGCATGATGGTTCTTACGTATGAATGTAATAATCCATTTGGCATCACTGATAATAGGCTCAACTCATGGGAGTTTCCCTATGTCCTCAAATAGTAAGTCTATGCAATGTGCTGTGCAAGGGGTCCAAACTATAGAGGGATACTCACTCTCTATTAACTCTCCCATTCTTTTACAGTTAGACGCATTATCTGTAATAACTTGGACTACATTTTCACGTCCAACCTCTTCTATGGCACTCTTGATGTGCTCAAAAATAAATTCCCCAGTGATTCGTGTGTCGACACTGTTACAATCTACCGCACGGAGAAAGTAAATACCAATACATGAGGACACCATTATATTTATTATGTGGCGACGTCTGATATCACTCCAATCATCAGACAATATAGAGCATCCATTTGTCCGCCACCCTAATTTTATAGGTTGCATAAGCACTTCTATCCTCTCTTTCTCCTCAATAAGGATGTCCCCACGCAATCTATTATAGTCAACACCATACCAATCATCACATTGCCCCACTTGTGCAATGGCCTTAACCATCCTCTTCCATGCATCTGTACGAACTACGTTGAAAGAGAGATTGCATTCAAGAATGCAACGCTCTATTTCAACCTCGGCATCTTTTTGTCTCTGCTTTTGTAGTCCCATAGCTTTAAAAGAGGTATGAAGTGACGCTTGTCTAGATCTTTGTGATGCTGGTGGTAGGTCAAGAATGGTCTCTGACTCACTCTCATCTCTTTGTGAAACACCTCTTTTTCCTGAAGTCCTACTAGGCTCCGTCTCAATCTCCTCTAACATCTCTAGAGAGGATGTTGCAAGCTCATGACGACGGGCTGCGATATTTGCTTGTGCAATATTATGTTCTTTTTGCACACCTTCTGCAATGTTTGGAGGAACCTCTAAACATGCACCGATACCCATACCACCTAATCCTGACACATGGCATATTAGACGAGTCGTGGTCATACAGAATGTCTTCCCACAATACTTGCATACCCATCTTCTTGTGCCAGAACCAGAGCCGTTAGTGTTTGCCAAGGTATGGCTTGTGGTATGAGCATCCCAGAGAGAAGAAATACCGCGAGGCATGATGATACCTGAAACACAAAATCCATACTACATTAATGATTAATCATGTGACATGGACCATGGTAGATATTAGATAGCAATTAGAATAGCATCATACATGGAAATTGGAATGATGGATGATGGCAATGTGGCACGAATCATGAATCATGATGGTTGCAACCTGTAGCCTAATATGCAATGTGCATCATTCATGAACATTGAACATTGAATGCTCATTGCTCAAGAAATGTATGCTGGACAATGTATACAAGATATTATATGTGTAATGATGTCAGATGCTGCATGAGTCATGACATCAGACATATAATGATGGCAATGGATGATGGCTATGTGGCATGGATGATGGGAATGTGGCTGCTGGCATGGCTCAAGAAATGTATGCTGGACAGTGTATACAATATATTACACATATAATATATTGTATACACTGTCCAGCATACATTTGTTGAGCCATGCCAGGGCCCAGCATACATGTAATATGTATACATGCTGCATGCATGCAGCATCTGACATCATTACACATATAATATTTTGTATACACTGTCCAGCATACATTTCTTGAACCATGCCAGCAGCCACATTGCCATCATCCATCATCCATCATCCATGCCACATTGCCATCATCCATTGCCATCATTATATGTCTGATGTCATGACTCATGCAGCATCTGACATCTTAAAAAAATAAGATGTCAGATGCTGCATGAGTCATGACATCAGACATATAATGATGGCAATGGATGATGGCAATGTGGCATGGATGATGGATGTTGGCAATGTGGCTGCTGGCATGGCTCAAGAAATGTATGCTGGACAGTGTATACAAAATATTATATGTGTAATGATGTCAGATGCTGCATGCAGCATGTATACATATTACAGTATGAATAATGACATAATGACATTATATGATCATTGATCATTGAACATTGATTAATCATGCTGCATGCATGCAGCATGTATACATATTACAGTATGAATAATGACATAATGACATTATATGATCATTGATCATTGAACATTGATTAATCATTATACATATGTATAATCATTAGTGCGACATGTGTAGTACTAAGTATGTACAAGACTCAAGTGTAGTATCATGTAATGATGTATGTAGTATACTGTATGTGTGACTACAGTGTGTCACGTGTGTGACATCATACATGTGTGTGTGTGTGACATCATACATATATAACCAATGACCAATTACCAATTGGCCAATGAGAAGCTCGGGTCCCGGGAAAAACAGCCAGCTGCAAGCCTCAAGATTCGTGAGCACTCTCTCTCTCTCTCTCTTGTCACAGTTCTTGTCTGACGTCCGGACTCCGTACAGAGCCCTCGGGACTTGGAAAAGTTGCGCTCGAAAACTCACGCACATAAATGTGACCTAAGCATTCAACCATTTTAAAACTGGTGACACGCACCGTACAACACCGGAAAATTTCCGGTTCAGAAACGCACCGAACCGTATTTTTTTCCGGTTCTTTTTTTGCCTTTCTCCCCCCTCGAACCGGTCAGCACCGTACAGCAAGTACCGTTCCGTACCGCACCGGCAGCTAGAGTATTTCGGTCCGAGAACCGATGCTACCATGATGTTGAAGTACATGAAGTTACAAGATAGCATAAAGAATTTGCAAGCAATACAAGCTTTGTCCATAAACCCACGATCTCCAAAGGTGAAGATGATCTCCTCCAAATAAATAAGATCCAAGTTGCTGCACACCTTGTAGATGATGAAGAAAACACAACTCCACCTCTGGAAGTTTAAGCAACCACCTCTCCTACACAAGCTCCAAAAGCGATGAATCAAGTATTCTAATACGTTCTCTTTATATAGACCATCAATTGGTAGTTTTTCAAGTAATAAAATGTTACAAAATTTGCTGCCTTAAGTTATGGCGAGATTTCCACCGCAAATTATGGAAACCCTATTTTCAACGTTTTTAAAATAATTTTCATGTGCCAAGTGGTACAATATCATCCATTGATCATATTCTATAAGTTTGATAAGATTCTAACATGTGACACATTGCTTTGCATATCAAAATATGCTTGTCACCTCAAAGCTGTTGTGATCTTCAATCTACTACCAAGTACCCAA
The DNA here is from genome assembly GCA_020310875.1 of Ceratopteris richardii. Lineage (NCBI taxonomy): Eukaryota > Viridiplantae > Streptophyta > Polypodiopsida > Polypodiales > Pteridaceae > Ceratopteris > Ceratopteris richardii. The sequence continues at coordinate 68,435,104 of CM035436.1, forward strand.
GTGCTATATATGGTTGGATAGCTCTTGAGAGAACTATCTCATTATATAATATAAATTTGGATCAAATTTATTACCGTTTCTCAGAAATGATCCCATTTTTGACAGTTTCCAAGACTAATTTATTTAACCTATAGGTGGGTCCCTAGTGGAAGGTTGCCCCAACGACATATTTTCTAATGAGGATTAGGAGAAGAAACAAGTGCAAGTGGAGCATGTGAAAGAAAGGATGTTGGAATTAGAGGATGTAGAAGAACTCTCAATAGAATGATGATTAGCATCCAAAACATCAAAAACATTTACATAAAAAAGTCCAAAATAAAATTAGTACTTTCAAAAGAATGACAAAATCTTTCTTTTACTTTACCCACAAGAGTTTTCTCAAAACTTTTCTTAGTTCTTAGGTAATTAAGTGCAATCAAACCTTTGAAAACAATACTGTGAGACACAAGTTCCTCCTTATTCTTATCAATCATGAAGCATTTACTCCCACAAAAAATAATAGTCAATTTTTTTTCAATAATGAAGAAAGAGAAATGTAGTTTTTCCCGATGTTTGGCACATAAAGAATATCAAGGAGTTTGTACATCCCATCAATCTTAGACTAGTAGAGCTCGATTATTTGCGTAAGTTACGAACAAATTTGGTTTGGAAGATTAGATGGTTGAAAACAAGTTTAAATATGGAGTGATGTGTTTAGAAGAATCACTATTTCCCTAAGTCTTCAATAGTAACTCCCAAGAACATAGTCTTCATCGAAGTCACGATGTTTGTATTCTCCACTTGTTTTGTGCTAGATGTAGGATCCAAATCATCATACACAACATCATCAAATTCTTTTCTAAGCTCTGCTTTTTTAATTTTGCTTTCATCTCTGTAATGGTCAAGTTTCCTGCAATAATAGCACTTGCCTTTCTTATAAGATTTTTTTCTTTTCGCTAGGTTTCTTTGATTTTGTAGAATCACTTTGGTGACTATGGAAGCTAGAACTAGAATTAAAAACATAACTTTTTTCTATGTTTGCCTTTACCTACGTCTTCTGAAGGCCAAATTTGGTCTATGAGACAAAACCATGAAAGAACTATGGTCCGCTGTTTACTCATCCGTGTCTGATGCATGGGCTGTACCAACTGCTCTCGTCTCTCATATGCTGCTGTGAGGAATAGTCCCAACCTCTGTTGGTCTCCGACGGTCATGCACCACTGTAGTGACTCCTCTATAGTGAATTGTGCTCGTAGATCTGAGTATGCTCGACATCTGGTAACAAAGTGCTCCTCACTCTCTATCTCTGTATGGCATACTGGGCACCACTTCTCCTCTCTAGCTACTCCCCTCGTTCGACCCCTCTCGATCTCGAGCTGATGTGATGAAACTCGAAGGTGCCCAATGACGACTCGGAGGTGGTGTGGTAAGTACATCTGCATGTATCGCGGAGTCTCAATGAAGCCTTGATCTGAGATCTGTAGAAAATGATCGGGTTAGTGGAGCATTTTCGGTGGCAATGTATCCCTGGGGCTATTTCATGTCCTCTGAATATATGTATGCCATATCTCCAGGCGAATGATCCTGTTCCTCTCCTGGTGGGAGAGCGAATAGGTGGGGGCCTGTAAGTACTAAGTCGTACTGCAGTGGTGTTAGTCTGTCTATGTCAAATCCATGATAGGCCAGCTAGTCTCGTGTCTGTGCGTACCATGAGGAGGTGTCGCCTGCTAGTGCCATGTCTCGTGATGCCTGAAAAGCTCGATAAGTGATGCGCTCTGTGTCCATCCTCTGGATCCTGTGTAATAGGCATACTGTCTGGAACAGTGCCTCTACAAGCATCGGTGGTGCAGCGAGCTCTGCTCTGATTATATCATGTGGTACTGAAGGCTTGCTGCGGATGAGTCCGGCAATCATGAGAATCTGTGGCCTCTCCAATGCTGTCCATGCTGATGTAGCTAATCCCTGCCCCATATGGCTGCTCCATACATGAGTGCTGGCGTAACTAGAGTGTCGAAGAGTCACCCCTTTGTGCGGGGCTCCTAAAAATGTGCCTGGTGGCACTGTCTCTCCATCAAGGCTAGTGCAGCTAATCCATGTGTGATGAGTGTGTGTGTGTGTGTGTGTGAGAGAGAGAGAGAGAGAGAGAGAGAGAGAGAGAGAGAGAGAGAGAGAGAGAGAGAGAGAGAGAGAGAGAGAGAGAGAGAGAGAGAGAGAGAGAGAGAGAGAGAGAGAGAGAGAGAGAGAGAGAGAGAGAGAGAGAGAGAGAGAGAGAGAGAGAGAGAGAGAGAGAGAGAGAGAGAGAGAGAGAGAGAGAGAGAGAGAGAGAGAGAGAGAGAGAGAGAGAGAGAGAGAGAGAGAGAGAGAGAGAGAGAGAGAGAGAGAGAGAGAGAGAGAGAGAGAGAGAGGGAGGGAGGGAGGGAGGGAGGGAGGGAGGGAGGGAGGGAGGGAGAGGGAGGGAGGGAGCCCCGTGGGGGGGGGTAAGAGAGCGGGAGAGGAGGGGAGGGGGGGGAGGGAGGGAGGGAGGAGGGGGGGGAGGGAGGGAGGCAGGCAGGCAGGCAGGCAGGGAGGGAGGGAAAAAGGTGGGGAAGGAAAGGGTGGGGAAGGAAAGGGGGGGGGAGGGAAAGAGGGAGGGAAAGGGACGGAGCGGGAGGGAGGGAAAGGGGGGGAGGGAGGGAGGGAAGAAGGGGGGGAAGGGAAAGGGGGGGAAGGGAAAGGGGGGGGAGGGAAAGGGAGGGAGTGGGAGGGAGGGAAAGGGGGGAGGGAGGGAAAGGGGGGGAGGGAAAGGGAGGGAGGGAGGGAGGGAGGGAGGGAGAGGGGGGAGAGAGGGAGGGAGGGAGGGAGGGAGGGAGGGAGGGAGAAAGAGAGAGTTTGGTGCTTTCAGGCTTTGTCACGAAGGGCCACATTACATGAGGTAATCCGTGATTATGGACAAGCATGTAATGATCTTAGGAGACTTGTTGCACTTTTGGAAGACTATGAGGCAGAAGGAAAGAACAGTCATGTAGCGAAAGCTGCAAGTTCTAATATGAATATACAGGACCTGAAACAAGCAAAAGAAAGGCTTCAGAAGGGAGAAGAAGAGATGAGAAAAGGCCACCCAGTTGACCACTACATGGTGTTGTATGTCCTTTTTGACATCAGAACCTAATTACTTGTTTTGTAATATCTGCTGTGTTTTGTTTTTCAAGTCTTGCAGTGAGTTTTGCATCGATTCTGTTTGTTATATTTGGCTCCTTGGATCAATGCATTAGGTTGGATAACTAGATACCTTTTACAGACTGCTGTTAGATAGACTGTTGTCTTCTTTATTTGGTGTTATCATCATTGAGATTAGATCCATAGCTTAACATGGATTTTTTGCGTAATTTGCAATACTTTTGTTTATCTCCGTCTTAACCCTTATCCCCTGTCACTGCTCTGGATTGGCTTGTAAATTGATCCATATTTTCTAATGCTTGAGCCTGCCATGGTAACTCCTTCATATGGCTTCAGTGGTTATAAACTGGACTTGCTCAACTTGGCTCTGCGTTTGTCCTCCATGAAAAAGTTAATCCTGATGATGGGGAGCGCTGACTGTTCAATTACTGACGACTTAAGTCATGACTGTGTTGCGACCTTCTTCCTTGTACGTTTTTGAAAAATCAATGTTTTGGATTTGCATATTCGACAGTATTCGTTGTTTCAAGTGAAAGTTGAAGGAGCTTCATTTTTTTTCTTGTTTTTTACAGTTACTATAAATGAAATTGATCACCATACAAGAGTATCTTGTGTTGCTGAACTGAAACCTTCATTTCTGTAGAAGATTAGCTTGTGCTGGTGTGATCAGGACTGAATGACACATAATTTATGAACAACCATCTTTAGATGTGGTGGCATATTTAGAGTATTGGAAATGAGATTATGTGATTGAGGATGAGTTTAAGACCATCTGAAAGTGAAGAAGGCCGATCGATGGTTATTTCATTGGCTTGAATATAAAGAGAGCAAGCTTCAAAAATGTAGGCTGTAAATTCAGTGCAAAGAATCTCTCAAGGTGTTTCCTGCAACTATAGAATGCCATCTGTGTACTTGATGGCTGCAGACTTTAAGCCATGAAACTTCTCTAGATGCTAACAAAGAAAGAGGGAAGGTCTGTGGGAGTTTCCATACACAAGTATACATAGCGTGCACACACAAAAAAGATGTCTATTATCAGTTTATGAAGTCTAGAAGTTGTTTGAGAAAACTTGAGATTATGCTAAATGGCATACTCATCATTTTATGATATCAACGATTGCTTAAATGACTTGGCTTTCATTCATATGCATTATGTGAAGTGTGACAATAGGCACATAGCTCAGTTTTGAAGAAACTACATCCCAAAATCATTTGGGGAACATCCAAATTGGCATGTTTAATCAATGTTTCTAGGTAGTGGCTAGTAGCCACCTAATTTTCGGTCAATTTTGGACATGTGTGCACATTAGTGGTTGATTTCAATGATTTTTAGATTTCTAGAGAGCTAGTGTCATAAGCTTTCCAATGGTATAAAGCTTATTGGAATTAGAGGGGAGATGAATTTTGTACGTAGCAAAACAATGTTCAATTTTTGAGTTTTGAAAGTATTGGTGATGGAGTGTTCAATTTTTATCAACAATCTTTTAGTGTGCTAATACTTTGCTATGTGGAATTGAAGTGTATCTTTACATGTTAGCTTATGTAGCGCATTTTAATTCATTGGTGAGGCTTACTTAGATTAGTTTTTATCGCTCAAATTATTGTAATCGTGCTAATTGTAAGTGCATGCATATTTTGTATAGAGGTTAAGTAATAGGAGAACCATGTGGATGTATTTGAGTACGAAGAGTGAGAAATGCCTACCTCGAACATTGTATTTGGGCAAGGGAATGACTATGTTAGCAAGGATGGACATAGGTGGGTGCACGTGCACATGCACATGCGCGGTTGACAAATAATTTCTTTGACTTCCAAATCGTCCACTTAGATCTAACATGAAGGTGTATGATACTTGTATGTGGTGGAAGTATTCTTCGCGCATGAAAAAAAATAAGTCCACTCCAACGTTTATAGTTAGTAAAAGAGTAGGAAGTACCACAACAGTCTTGGACTCATTCCAAAAGGGTTTTAAGTATCCAGCAGTCTTTCCAAGAGGATAAGGACAAATCTCTTTTCGCCATGGATTCATTCCAAAAGAGTGAAAAGTTAATCCTAAAGCAGAGCTTGAACGTGATTGTGATCATTCAAGTTCATAGTAATCATTCAAAGTTTTATAGAACCCGCCTAAGTGTTGAGATTTTTAAGAACAAGAACACTAAGGAAAATAGAAAAAAAGATAAACAAGCTGATCTAAGTAGTTTCCAAGTAAGCCTCGAATGACATATAGTGGTACTCGAGTCTTATGGTTGGTAGAACCAAAAGGTGTATCAATCTTTAGAGAGATTCTCTAGCTTTGGAATCTGAAAAGCATTAGTAGATGCCTAGACTTGAGTGGAAGGGGAGATCTCTAGAAAATCCATGGGCTATTGAGCTTAGTAGATAGAGAAAGGAGATATCAAGATTTTGGAATCTGAAAAGCATTAGTAGATGCTTAGACTTGAGTGGAGGGGGAGATCTCTAGAAAATCCATGGGCTATTGAGCTTAGTAGATAGAGAAAGGAGATATCCAAGTGATTCCTATTGGAATCATTATAGATTTTGCCAAGGTAGTAAAGCTATTTGAGGACTGGCAATAAACTAGTGAATGACTAGTGAGATGAAACAAAGTTTTCCTTCTCAAGTAAAGAGTCCTAAGTAGTAGAAATGGACCAAGATAGTAGTTTGACTGAAGGTACTTAGAATCAAACCTATTTCACATGTTTGTGCTATGGGTGCTCAATGTCCACGTAATGAGATAGTGAATTGGGTAAGGATGTTTAATCCACTCTTATCATTGTTACCATACTTTGCACTAGGTGCAGCTTATCAAGTGCGAATCCAGATGGTGCCAAAGCTTTTTCTATTTGTACATGGTTTTAGCTGTAGCACTTGCTGCATAATGATTTGGTGCTGTGATTGGAGCATTTCATTATGTTTGTTTGATGGTGGGTTAATCTCAGCCAAAAATTACTTATGTGTATTACTTTCTGCAGTTTTGTTTCTTGTGTTCTAATTTATCTGCAACTTCCATGCACATAAGTTGTTTCATTCTCTAACATTGTGAAGGTTTTCAATATGGACAATGCTAAGCAATGAAAGCTTCTGGTTTATAGGTCCAAATGGATAGATCAAAGTGGAAGTCCTTCATTTAAGTGGAAAGCGACTGGTGTTCTCTTTGTCTAAATTGAGCTTCAAAGTCAAATTTAACCAAATTAAATTAAAGAAAAATTGATGAGCTTCACCATAATGGGATCTATTTCTACTTCACAAGCTCTTTTCAAAAAATCTTGAACAGTGTCAAAAGTGGACATATATATCATTTCAAATAAAAAGGTGTTTAGATCTCTAAGAATAGTTGATCATTATTTGTAATACTTTGAGCTTCACTTTCTATAAAAACTCCTTTGACAATCAAATTAGCTATCAACTCACAAAGGATTGTCTGGGTGAAAAAGTTGCATTTTTTATTCAATGTTACTCAGAATGTCTGATAGGTCAAGCTATAGGTGATTGTAATTGGTTCTAACACTATGCACATGTAAGTGATATCATGTATGTGGAGATGCACATTTATTTCTCGCTTTTTGTGTGTATATGTATGAGAGAATACTTTGATATACGGATGTGGTAGGTGATGTGTCATTTATTTATGATGCACAATACATATGCTTGTACACATCTGCTACAGTTTCATGCATCTGCCCAGGATGGTGGTTTGATTTTGTCTTTTACTTGCTTTAAGGAACAATACATACTTTTTGAGGGAATTTATGACATCCTGTTTTTCTCTTTCCTTTTCTGTTTAGTTGTTGTTCCTGTTTTGTCTCTTCTTCTTCTCCTCCTCCTCCTACTCGTCCTCCTGTTCCTCTTTCAGTTGATCTGAATGATTTGGATCAAAGCCCCTTTGGTTTAGAGGAGTATGCCTGTTGAGCTGAATTGTGGAAACTGTGAGTTGCATCTGATTGCTTAGGCCATTGTATCTCAACTACATGAGTGACTTCATGGGGTGGCCTAACTGAGGAAAGAGGTTCATTGTTTGACCCCTTTACCAGTAACTTGTGCACCCAATTTGATAAACATGAGACGTACTATATTTTTTGACATGTCTCAAAGTACTTGCTAATATTTTGGAGGGAAGATCAGGTTAACTCATAAGTGCATGATTATCCAATTTGATAGACATGAGATATACTATATTTTAACACTTCTCAAAGTAGTTGCTAATGTAAGATCAGGTTAACTTATATATGCAGTTCCCTTGGTTATGAATTGAAGGGCAAGAGAAATCAAAAGTCAATTGCATAGAGAGCTTTGTTTAATATGGACTTGCCTGCAATCTTATAACCATTTTATATTTTGAATGGTTTTGGAGCATGCATAAACTGACCATGGGTTTATCTTGAGTATATGCTAGCTGTAAGTTGTTTTCTGACCATTTTGTATTCAGTCTCTTTTTTCTTTTTGCGGGGTTTGGAGGGGGGGCTGAAAAGCATTTCTGCCCTCAGCCTGATGGACACTTATCTTTTTGGTAGTTTTATCTTGATAAACACCTCCTTTCGGCAATCTAAAAAGTGAAGAGTGCCGTTTCGATCTCCACCCATTTGGGATTGGGCCAACTTCCATGAATAATCTCCTTTCTTGATTTTCCTGCCTCTTTTGGGTGAGTGTGCACTGCATATCACTTGTCATTTGCTATATGCGTCCACATACATTTTTATAATGCTTTCATTTTATATCCTTGAATAGTTCTCTCTTTATTTACATCGTAGACTATTTAGGATAACATCAGTAAAGCACCAACCTAAAGAGTGGCTTTTATGAAAGAGGAAATGTGTATCCAATATTTGTAGAACCCCTAGATTTTGTTATTGATTTGTTGCTTCTGTATATGCTTTGGAATCCAGGAATCAACATAAGATTGATAGTAAAATTGACTTTGAAAGTTTATTTATAGGGTATAACTTATTAGAACGGCTTGGTAAGAGGGTGAATTTGTTTTGTGCTATGAACTGCCTTTCCCGAGTTCTCTGCTTTGCCGTTGAAAGCTTCAGGATCTAATCTCGGCTTATGCGACAAGGGTCCCATGCTTACAATTTTGATAATTTGAATCTAAAGCATTTATGAGGAAATGTGTATAAAGTAGGTGGAAATCTCCTAGATTTTGTTATCGATTTGTTGATTCTGCTTACACTTTGGAATCCAGGAATCAGCATATGCTTGTCTGAGGAAATAATGATTGACAGTAAACATGACTTTGAGAGGTTATTTATAAGGTCTAACTTGTGAGAATGGGTTGGTAAGAGGGTGAATTTGTTTTGTGGATGTTTATCTGCTCCTCCATTGAAAGCTGCAGGATCTAATCTCTGCTTATGCTACAAGGATCCTGTGCTTACAATTTTGATAGTCATTTATTTGGGAGAAACATCTTTTTTTTGGGGGGGGGATTTCTGCCCCCCCCCCCCCCCCCCCCCCCCCCCCCCCCTTCCCCCCCCACACCCCCCCACAAACAAACAAAAAAAAAGCCCCGTCTGTTATTACCGCATACTTTTGTTCTTTATCTTGTCGGAGCACAAAACTTTAAACTTTGTCTCAGAATCATTGATTGATTACAGTGATCCATTTATTATGGATATATATAATTAATCAATGGTTGTTGTATGATCAATGCAGGGGCCTCAATTCTACCTGTTCTCCAGCTGAAATTAAGAAAGCATATCGCAAAGCTGCTCTAAAGCATCATCCTGACAAGGCAAGTCCTTCCCTCTCTCTTTCCCCCTTAGCATCTCATTTTTGGTCATTCTTCTTTGAAAATACAGATTAGGTGGGCAGATATAAACAGTAAAGTTGCACCATTCATTTCAATGAAAATTATTCATGCATATAGGCAGTTTCTTATGGACAGGTGTACAACATGCATTATGCATGTATGCCATGTAAAAAGACGTGCCGTTACAATTCCCTACCTTTTTCCTAACATAGGAAAATACTAGTTGTTAAATGTGAATGCCACATTGGGTTTCTTTTGTGTGTGAACCTCATTGAGTTTCATGTGTGTTATAAAGTAGCTTGACAAGGCTCAAGTTAATGTTAACATTATGTACTTATGGAGAGTATTACACAAGTTATAAGCATACCTGAGTAGTTAAGTCTCAAGGATCGAAAGAAGGTGGTCCTGGGTTCAACCCTCATAAGGAGCATGGGGAGTGAGTTTTTGCCTAAAGAGCTCTAGAGCTTTCTAACTTAAGTTAACATGGCTTAACTTGAGTCCAATGAGACTTTAACTCAAAAGACTAGTTTGCACATAGAGAAACATTGAACCAGGCACGGATGTTTAGTCCACCCTATCATTCTGTACATACCTTGCACTAGATTCAATTTATCAAGTGTAGAGCTAAATGGTACGTAGAATGATTTTGGTGGGGATAGAACCATGCACAAGATTCCTCTTTTTTCAGATTCAGTTCGAGGTAGGATTCCCTTTTGTTTAAAGAGGCGAATGAGAGAGATGACAACAATGATCCGTAGTCTCGACCATGGGCTTAAGGAAAAAGCTATTACATAGTTGTACCTTGAAGCATACTTTTTGCAGGGGGGAAAATGTTAGCATAAGGCTCAAAGTTAATGGTAACATCATGTACATTTGGAGTATTAGATAAGTTATAAGCATAGGCTAGTAATTAAGTCTCAAGGAGGGGAAGGAGGAGGTCTTGGGCTCAACCCCTCTGAAGAGCATGGGGAGTGAGTTTTTGCATAAAGAGCTCTAGAGCCTTCTAACTCAAGTTAACGTGAGTCCAGTGAGGACTTGACTCAAAAGGTGAGTATATCTACCACTAGTGGACTCTAGTGGGAAGTCCTAAAGTAGTGATAGAGAATGCACATGTAAAAGGTGGCTCAACCATTTTAGTTGTAAAGAGTGGTGAGGGTTCCACGTGTAAAGTAGCTCCAGTTACTCCAGAGGTCACGATTAGTCCCCAAATCTATATAATGGGAGGGTGGCGGAGAGTCAGATGTCATTCTATTGCATGCATGGAGGTGAGCTTGTAGAGTTTCTTACAATGTGCCCCATTGGGTTTGTATACCTCATTGGTTTTTTTTTTTTTAATTAAAAAAAACCCATATTAGGCCGATAGGGAGTACTTCAAATTTTGGTAATTTTGTCTTTGCCTTAACTATTGTTGAGAACCATATTAGGTTTACTTCCATTATTTGACATTACAATTCGCTTTTGTCCACGGTTTGAATCTTGTATTTGTTCAAGTCTTGATTGAGTTGGTCTTAAGTTGATTGTCATGTCTTTTGGTGCTTCAAAAAGAAACAAGATTAACTATGAGAAGGTTTTACCACAGGCTTGATTATGGCCTTGGCAGTGTCTAATCCCGTATGATTTTTTTTGGATTAGAAACTTGAAAAAATATTTACAAAATAGTCCAGCTCAAGTTTAGGCATCTAGGAATTATTACAGAGCTATAAAGGCTTTTTGTTTACCTTTCAATTGTTCCTCCTTGCTGAGCGTTTTCATCCTTTGGATTTAAACCACGCTCAGCAAGGACAGCATCAAGTTCTTTCTTCTTCAATTCTTTCTTTGAAAGTTCCTGTCAGGCTCACAAGGAATCGGAGCAACAATACTGGTCACTTTAGCTTCAACCACCTCTGGAACAGCATCATTCTCAGGTATTTCTTCTTCATTGTCATCAATATCCTGGCTGAAGTCTTTGTTCCCAGCATCCAAAACAGGCTGTATCGATTGATCTACAATGGGTGGAAGGGCAAAAAGTGCAAAGTAATCATCATCATCTTCCTCACACTAAGCCCAATTCGTAACAGTAATCGTGGGGGGAGTCTAGGCCTAAGAAACTGTAGTTCCCTGGTGCTCTGCTCTTCAACTCGCCTTTCTCCTTATCAGATCTCTTTTTGACTTCTTTCGTCTGCTTCTGAGAGCAGAAAAAATTTTGGGACTGCTTATTGTTGGCAATCCATCATCTCCCTTGGCCATACTGTCAACCATTTCTTTTCTGCTGAATAAAATGTGATACATCATACAAGACCGGTGCTTCTTCAAACAGATTCAGAATCCCCCAAAGATCTGACCAACTGAACTGTTTCAGGCAACTGCTTGCCACAAAATGTATGTGCCATGAGCAAGTTTGAACTTCACTGTTTGTATGTGCACATCTCTCATCTCCTTTCTCTCGCCATAGCCATGCTCTGCTGTGCTTCATCTGTATTTTCATGTGGTATCAGAGGAGAGCATGGCGATGGTGAGAGAACAAAGATGGAGATGTGCATTTATAAACAGTGAGGTTGCATTATTCTTTTCAATGGAAATTATCATATAGGCAGTTTGTTATCAACAGGTCTACAACATGCATTATGCATGTATGATACGTACAGAAAATGTGTAGTTACATTCTTCAGGGAGGATGGTGATAAATTGTAAATGCCATATCCTACTGTAACTTCATTCTTTTGGAGTCTAGTACTCATCTTCGTCCTCATCCTCTACGAGGATTTCCTCTTTCTCTTTTGATTTTTGGTCCCATAGCATCAGTAACAAAGCAAAGCTGAAACAAAAAACTTTGTCTCTTTGACTTGAGGAAATGCTAATGTGATTGTTTTCGTATAGAAGCTTTTTGTCATGCACTAACATCATCGGGATCGCTGTTCAGTGTACATGGTCTTGTGAATATGCCGATTGAATTTCATGTTGTTGGTCATACCTTCATGCCTACTCATGGGGTAGATGCACAACTAAGAGAGGGAGTGGTCTCCTAGCTGAACTATGAAGCATGGCCTCTAGCCCAGACTAAATGGTAGATCAAGTCAATCGGGGCTGCCAAGAGGGCATTGCACAGGGTCTTTGTGTCACGCAAAGATTCAAGCATGTGTCCTCGACATATGAAATCAATGGGCCTTCCAGCTGCAA